>OZ025267.1:4318830-4389568 GCA_964019165.1 Mastigias papua
TTCCACTTACACATCTGACTGGTGTGTGAATATTCTTTCTTTAATTGCTTCAATGGCCATCCACTTGATTGGTAGTAGGCCCTAAAATAATCAATGATATCATCTACATAAACAGAACAGATGTCCAGTATTGAAGCTTTAATATATATATATATATATATATATATATATATATATATATATATATATATATATATATATATATATATATATATATATATATATATATATATATATATATATATATATATATATATATATGTTCATGATATATATCAATAATACCTATAAATTCAAAATCAAACAGATGCTTACAGCAGACAACTTAACATATCTGTCATCCTTGTAAATATCCCTTGCAAGGCCAAAATCAGCTATTTTCATTATATGTCCTTCGCCAACCAACACATTTCGGGCAGCCAGATCCCTGTGTACACACTGTAATCAAATACAATATGGTCAGTAATCTGTCATCTCATACTAGTTTTTCAAAGAACATGCAACTCACAGAAAAATACTTTGCAGTATAAGTAAAACGAAAAACCAACAACGATGATGCGTACCCGTCTTGATGCAAGAAATTCCATGCCTTTAGCAACCTGATAAGCTATTACTGCTAGATCGCATGTAGTTAACTCATCTTCCATGCCAATTGCCTCCTTTTTCCATGTCGTCTTCAGCATCTGCCTTCGACTCTTTAGGAAAGATAGAAGATTTCCATGTGGCGCGTATTCTAGGATCACCATGAGTTCCTTATCTCCACCTTCATAGAAACAATATCTAAATAAACTCATATCCAAACACAACACAGAGTTGCAAGAAATAAGAAACTTGTACAGTATTTACGTTGTCTCATAATGTTACGAGAAAACGTTTCGTCTACTCACTTAAAATAACTCGCTGTTCTACTTAAAATTTTAGACAATACAAAATATAGCGAACAGAGTATAGCATTATTTAGTAGTTCTAGCGCCACAATAGCTATCTTCCTCACAGCCACAAGAAGTCTTCAAGGTTGTTTGGCAAAACTGGCTTTAGGGGCATCTGACATAGTTCCCGATCACAAATGTAACATAGGTGTCCAAATGCGTCCAAATGTTTCCAAATCCCTATGCTCATTTTCCCGTTGATCAAAATTTTAACCGCTATGCAAAAACTACTAAAAATTTCTCCTTGAAATGCAGAAAGAATCTCCCTCATTAACTGCCAAATTTGAAATACCAAAACAACAGCCCGATTTCATGACAATAGCGTTAGACTCTTCGAAATGCACGAAATCCCTATATAGGCTACTAAAGGTTTCAGAAACAAAACGTCTCATGCAAAATACCTGTGCACCAGTGCTAATACTACACAAACCGCATACAAGACATTGCAAAGGTTCACATGGAAATGTGCCTGCAATGATCAACATACTTTGACGATAAATACTAAAATGGAGCCAACTCCATTTTATCCTTCTGTTACCTGATGATAGATTCGCTAAGTCGAACTTTACAGCATCACTACCTGGAAAATCAGAATAAGCAAGTCTGATTTGATAGAAAAAATAAGAACTGCTAGGGTACCTTTAGTGCATGCACCCAGCAGGTTAACAATGTTGCTGTGCTCTCCGATATGTATCAGTATTTTTAACTCTGAAACCAAGTCGCGCATTTCCTCCGGAGTTGCATTTTCTGAAATGAAACCAGACAGCACGAATTACACCGACTGACAGAAAAAGACAGAATCAATTGTCAACCTTCCGTTTGAAGTGGTGCATTGCGAGACATACTGCAATAAATTAATCAACAAAACCAATAAAGTGCAGAAAACATTACCTTTGAGCTTCTTCACGGCAACTTTAGTGACAAGTCGTCTATAACTACTCCCAGTTCTTGACGATGTACTACCAGAACGAGATCGCCTCCTACCAACAAGAGGCTTGTGTTTCATACAAGTTTTCTCTCTGGGATCAAAGCCGACAATCCCCACAGCTTCTGCCAAATGTACATCCCCAAAAGCACCGGAGCCAAGGCGGTCAACTAAAGAAAATATATAAAATATTTCGTATATGCGCTATATGAGAATAAAATGCAAGAACTTTGGCATAAATTAACACCTATGGCATGGCATAAATTAACGCCTAGGGTATGACAATGAAAAACTTTACTAAAGTGATTTCTCATAACTTAAGTACAAGGATAACATAGACTATGAGAAAAAATACTTTTGAAATTTGCACTTGCTACTCTTTATTGCACAGATATACACATACACATACACAAACACACACACACACACACACACAAACACACACACACACACAGACACACACACACACACACACACACACACACACACACACACAGACACACACACACACACACACACACACACACACACACACACACACACACACACACACACACACACACACACACACACACACACACACACACACATACACACAAAAGATACTGGCAACCAAGTCGCTCTAATCGCTTCTAAATTTCAGATTAAAAACTTACGTAGCCTGATCCTCTTTCGTGGAAATTCCCAAACTGGGTCATACGGTAGTCCATTAGTTTGCTCGATCAATGCTCGTGATGGATCAATATCTCGGAAATAATCAGGGTCAGGAGGTTGTGAGAATAAGTAGAAACCACCATAGATTTTTCTGCGTCTCAGTAAAACAAATACAGCTGAAAGTACTATAATAATTCCAAGAAAAGACACAGCCAATAGAATGTACAGCCTTGTACTATTTGTCTGATCAGTCCTCGCAGAAAGGGTTCTGGCCAAAACTGGGTGGTTCACAGGCTCTAAAATTGAAACAAAAACCAAATGAATAGACAATCTAGTAGCAATAGATATAGATACTTGATACAGATAGATACAGACAAAATCGATATAGATAGATGGATATTGATAGGGTGAATATAAAATAAATAATACTGCACGTTTCTGTAGTCGTATACATGGGCATACACAAAGCAGGAATATGGAAAGCAACATAACACTTCGCAAGTCTTCTAGCGAACAAGCTGTTGTCCAAGGGGAAAAAGGAAAGAGAGACTTTGCGGTTTTGTCTAAAGAACATTAAGCTAGGGCCAAACTAGGAAACTTGATGTGAAACGAAGTAAATGCCACTAGCTTTTCACAAATAGTTTCTAGTTCGACACCTTTATTAGTACCAAAACTTCCAGCAAAATTTACACAAGAAATGTTTGTCGGTCAATCATAACAACAAGTCATGGAACAAATCTGTCAAAATTTGGCCTTCTGGTTTAAACAACCCAAGGCTTTCGAAACAAGTGCCACACAAACAAATGTTTCCTGATCTTGCCCTACCAACGAATCGGACTGGATAAGAGCCAAACTTGGTTGGTCATGATTAAATTTGGGTGGAACAACAAACTTTCAGATTTGCTAACACCTATGTAAATCTAAGAGTTCACATCAAAAGCACGGAAGTATTGTCCTCTTTCGAAACAGATTTGTTTGTATGGTCAAACTTGAAAATTGATTAAAGGAAGCAAATCTTGCCACAATAAGTGGCATCGTTAGTCAAGACAACGAAGTCAGCTTCATTTAGCAGTGGTCATAGGCGTCAGAACGAGAGGGGGTATGAAGAACATGAGTCATAAAATTCACTACAGTAGTGCGTACCAATACTAAAACTCACTTCATGTTACCAAAAATTCAAATAGGATTTGCATATGAAATTAAATTACATGACAATTAGGTGTGTTCAATAAAGTAATAACAAAATACAAAATAACTAACACAGGATGGGTAAGCCAGCTTAAGATAATGCCACACTTACGTATCTCCATAGTGGCAGACGCATTTCCAACTGCATTCCACGCGAAGCATTCGTACAATGTGAAGTCCTTTTCTGAAACTTTGGGTATCACTAGTCTACTGTATATGGAAGAAAAAATCAAAATCTTTCAGGCGTGCACTCCCCGCAAACAATCACGTACAAAATCTACAAAAGTTGATGACTGAAATACACAAGTCACTAAATAACATGAATCCATCGATTGTATCAGAATTTCATGAGAAAAAATGTGTGAAATATGATCGTAGAAAAAAGAAACCATGCAAACTTCCAAATGCAAAGACAATATCATATTGAGTAGAATCCGTATCATTTATTTCATATATGGTACTAGTCCTTCTTTCCCTTTTTGTTTTCTATTGCATTTTATTGCTGTAATTAATTTTTTTCGATATTTATGTATGTAAGCTGGCCTAAATTAGGATGAAAATACTAGAAATAAACAAACCAACGGTAAATAATGAATATATGAGAATATATGAGTTGAATGAAATATCATAAAGGATATGGCTGACTACCAGCTATCTCAGTAAGATTGCACGAGATTTCACCAACTGTAATTACTAAGTGTACAGAAAGAAGCATCATCATATCCTACAGTGTTGATAACAGTGATTGGCATAAGCAAAGGAAATGCTAATGACAACAACAGTTGTGTAGTAAAAGTGACCATTTTGCTTATAATCGCATAGTCAGTAACAGAGACCACTAACAAACAAAAAGACACGCCCTAAACACACTCCAAGAGCTCAGGCTAATATCAAAACAAGTGCAGCCAACAACTGTAACTAATACATGGGAAATTAGGTGAGCTAATATGGAAAAGATTTTAGCTTCTTAATAATAACTGTATACAACTACACGTGACTCCATGCATGACTTTTTCTATCATGTTAAACATATGATACCTTGAGGAATGGCTCTCTGAAGACATGCGTTCACCAGATGCTTTCTGCCGCCAATAGACCTTTGGTTTTGGGTTTCCGATCGCCTTACAAATTTCATTAACAGAGTCTCCGACTTCCACACTCACGGCAGCCTTCAACTCTAGAAATGGCCTTTCTGTAGCAAAAACAAAAAGAAAATGTTGAACTATTGATGAAACATGTAAAAATTGAAAACGATATGATAACCCAATAGCAAATGCAAACAGAAGCTTCAGTAAGAATAACAACAACAACGGTGTTTCTACAGAGTAACCATTTCTATACACCAAGTGCTGTTATCAATGAAAGCCCTGTATCTTAAAACTATGATAAATTAAACGTACGGATAAGTTTCTTATACAAGATATACGAGATTATACAAGATTGCTGCGCAATACGAGTGGCAATACATAACCATGGACAGACTCAGCTCTACAGTCAGCGGCGAGGACACTAAGTTATTGAGTCTAAGAGCATACAGATGTTACATATTCGTTGGTGTGGTTAGAGCTCTTGGGAGCCTATGAGCCCGAGATATAAAGAAAATCGATGTCAAATAACCATCATGTATGATACAAAAGAGAATTTTGCATCCATCTTGGACAAATCTTGGCAAGTATTTCAATGGCAAACCTCTTAACACCTAACGGCCTTCCCTAACGAGCATTTCGGTCCAGGCCTCTAGGATGCCAATTGTGATTCCCGGGCCAATGCAATAATTTTCCAACAGAGCATCCAGAAAACTTCGCTAATTTTCACGTTTTGATATTGCTCTTAAGGTTCGTCCATTCAAGTCATAATCTATGGTACTATAGCATATCTCATATTCAAAGGTAGATTGAATATAAGTAGCACAGTTATAACAATAGCAAAAAGCAAGTAGCTTCAATTACCTAGAAAGAAATCGAGTCAAAACCGGCTCAAAGTTGGCACCTACAGCAAACAATATCTTGAACAGATGACCCGCTTTGAGGCTTTCTGAGATACCTCGTAAAGGTACTGTTTGGATATATGATGAGAGTTCAAAACGTACTCAACAAATATGTCCTCATCTTCATTTCTTCTCCGAGCAAAAGCCTCGCACCCCAAGATATTCCTTACGTATTATTTTACCCAAAACCATCCTTTAACTCAACTAAAGGATCTAGTCCAAAGTATACTAAAAGTTGATTCCACAAATCAGGGTTTTTCTAACGTGCAGTTCTACAACAAAATGTGCAGTTCTAAAATCTCTGTATGCAGTTATATAGTAGAGTATTGTCTGTATATTGTCTTTTCCAACAAGCATGGCAATAAAACATGCATATTATCAGTACTTTCTCGTCGGGTGTATGTTGTTTATGCTTATATGAATCAATAGATATTCCTCCATATAATAGCCACGAAAGAAATGTGCAGTTCTAAATTTTTCTTAAAAAAATATCTGCCACAAATAATATCATCAGAAGCGTCCATATGGCAAATGGGACAGCAAAGGTGTCACAGCTCTCTAAAAACTCTTCAGTCAACATGTTTTGGCTAAATCATTATTCTGTTCTGGTTAACTTAGCAACATATTGACAATCAACGTGTAATTTTTTACTTGTGCATAACAAGATTTTACTCTGATGTTGACTGCTTGTTTGTGCAATAGAGAAAATAGTTGTAAAATTTCAAGAGAGCTGTAATACATTTGAGCTACTCTGCAAAGATAACCCTCTTCAGAAACAAAACCAACTGTTACTTACTCAAGACATTAAGAATTGTCGATGAATTCCCACTCCCCAACTGGTTTTGCGCTTTACACATATACGTGCCATTATTTTTGTCCAAAGTGCTGTCACAGATAATCAAATGTGAAAACTTTTTCTCCCCATTTTCTAACTTGAAATAATAACCATTTTTTGAACTTTGGCACTGATCGGCACCTCGAAAGAAATTTCTATCTTCGACTTTGATTTCTGTTCCATCCTTGTACCAAACTATCTGTGAAGCCGGGTTTGATTTGACGTTGCAATGAAGGATAACAGCATTGCCCTCATGGACATTTGATTGGCCTCGAAGATCGACAGTTGGTGGGAAAATCTCTGTTGGGAAAGAAACATATTATTTCCAAACACTCCCCATAATTTACATAAGCTTCACTAGCACAAATAAATAAACAGTTGAAAAATTTAACACTTCTGTAAGGAAATAATTCTTTGGAAATCAAGAATAATTAGTAATGCTCTTCGCTGCTTGGTAGAAAAACAACTTCTGGGTGGTAGATCCCACAGTAAATAAGGTTAGTAAAATGAACATACTTTTGACTATTATAGTCGCATTCGTTAACACAACACCACCACGCCATCCATGTCCGATGCAAGTATAATTTCCGGTATCGTTTAGGGTGGCACTGTCTATCTTGAGAACAGATCTTGTTACATGCGACAACTGAGGGTCAGATATGCCTACAACTCCTTCAGACACATTCTTGCCATCCTTAAGCCAAGAAAGCTTGGAAAACAGCCTCGGCCTGCTCTTGCATGTAATGAGAATAGTTTCCTTCTCGTTTACTTTCATACTCTTGTTGACAATTTCCAAAGGACTTCCCACTACAGGAGAAGAAAAGATAAAAAAAACGTAAACGAAGCTAGCCTCCGCTTCAAAGAATGAGTGACGATGCGGCGCATGCAGCTATTGTAACAATGGCGCTATAAGGAATGCGGCAACTTCCAAACAAGCCTTATGAGACAATCCTCTCGTTGACAATAAATCATAAACCGGATAAGTCATGATCATATAATAATAGCTAAAAATAAAGTCATTTTAGCTGATTAAATTGTGCACTAAAGTTTGCAATTACAATATATATCTATATCTATTCATAAACAATGGACAGTTGTGACGTTATCATAGGCACTCAATTGGGTGTGTACGGTTTTAAGATTCTAAGTTCCAATCCACTTTCAACCACACTGCAAGCCACTAGTATGTCCACAAATGTACAGCAATAGTCAAAACTTTTGAGTACCACGTATTCAAACTACTTAGGGAGAAAAACACTTGAAGAAACAATACACATTTCTAACTCTTCATTACCATTACAAATGGTATGATTAGTTTTTCAGAGATACCACCAAATACACATAAATATGAACTGGCAAAATGCTTTCACAATGGAATACAAAAATATGCAAAAAATTAGCAAGAAAGGTATGAAGAACTCATACACTCATATATATGCAAGAAAAATCACACTACGCCTAAAAATCATGAGTTAATTAACAGGTGCTAAATAAACTTTAATCATTATAAAACAATCACAATACGCCTGTTTTATCATATCACTAGAAAAATATGGCTAGGAAACTGCTCCGTGGTGATTTTGTTTACAAAAAAGTAGTCCTTAGGCGTTGTGAAAATAGCAGAATAAACAACTGGCGTTGAATTTGAGTCAATTACATGTAAATATTCGTGCGAAATTAATAAGACTGTATAGTTAATGGCAAAATCCACCATAATTAAAGACGAACAAATTCTCAAATTATGAATCCTGCGAAAACACATCAAAACTATCAGTCAATATTAGCAAAGTTGAATACCCCAGGCGTGTGCCTCAATGCGATCCGGTCGACAAATCCACAGTTCAAGAAAAGAATCCGGAAAACAAGAAGAGTAAATCATTCTCCGTAGCAGTACAAACAATCCTCCATGTCACATGGAACTTATTGAGCTGCCAAATACGGTAAAACTGAGGAGGTAGGAAAGCTCTCGACAGGGATGTAATCAGCCATAACTCTCTCATACTCTATTCACTATGTATAGTGCTAATATAGAAGTACATCTAGCTCTACATACCTTCTCTGATGTACAGGAACTTAAAAACATGTCTATCTGCTCCTGCTGAATTGTTTGCAACGCAGCGGAAGAAGTAATCACCTCTGGCCTGCGGAGGCACATAAACCTTTGAATAGGACTTGGACGAAAAGATCCTAAACTGACTGCTCTCTGCGTCTTTCCATAAGCGCTCCTTATACCAACACTCTCTTATCCGATTGTGACAATACGGCTGCACCTGCCATTTGATATTTGCAGGAGGATTTGACCGTCTAATCTTGCATGTTATTGGTACATCTTGCTCCACAATGGCACTCAATGACTTGTCTATTTCTGGTTTAACTGAAAGAAAATTCACACGTTTCACACAGTTGATTATAAAAAACAATAAAAATCTACAGGAATACTACGAAAAACAAAGATTAAAGATTTTGCAAAAATAACAAATTTTACCTAAATCTCATCAGAAAGGTAACAAAGAAATCTCAGTTACGAAAAAAAGAAAGAGTACTTTTGACAACTGCATGAATAACCGAAATGTATCGAAAGCCTTTCTGCTGACATTCTTTAGAGCATAAAATGCACACCCAAAATTTCATATGCTATATAAGCGACAGGGAAAGAAAGCTCTCACTAAATTTTCTACCACAATAAAATGTACATTATAAAAACTAACATAAAAACACATTAAATTTTAATATGTGTCACAGGTAGGGAACCTACGCTTTCGAGACACCTCTAATACAATATAGTTATTCTGACAAATAGAATTGAACGAAATTGAACGTACATCTAATACAGAACAAAGTAACAAAAGCAGGATTCAAGGCCAAACATCTCACGTTTGACGTAATCATTTGAAACGATTTGTGTGAATAATAAAGTTTACGGTAGCGTCTAAAATCATTCTATTTCATTGTCAAAATAGCGCTAGAAACAACTGCATAGTGCTTAAAGCTGTTACAGTTAATACAACGAAGAACATACGTTGCCAATACGTTTATTCCATCGTCAGTGTTCTGATTCAAAGATTGTTACCGATAGAATAGGCAATTGTAATCAAAGGAGAGTTCGGCCGGCAACTGAACAGTTTTGCAATTATTTCGATTCTTGGAATAAGAGATTTGAACCAGAGCAACTGTACTAAATGTATGAGTAAAAAACAGCAAGCTCATTCTAACCCACTATGATGGTCACAAGATTACGAGATTTAATAAACACATGCAGGACGAAACATGAATGTTTTCACTAGGGGGAGGGGGGCAAGAAGCATAGGAGCTCCGGGAAACAGCATGACCTGCTTTACGAAAGGGCATGTCGTGTCGAAAAAACGAAACTGAGCCAAAATATGAGGATAAAAACAGTTACGTGACGGAGCAGTGGTGTGGAGGCCCTTAGCGAAAGTTACAGCTGGGGACCCCTATACTTTAGAACCTATGTGCTTGCTGTTTGGGCTGTTTTCGACAAACCAAAGGAAATAAATTACAAGGACATATCTTCAAATTGCAAAATATCAAATAAAACAACAGTACTACATGAATACTGAATGCTTCCCTAGATCTTCGATAGGCATTTTCAAAATTCGAATAAGCTCTCTTTTGTAAAATGTAAGAACTAATAAATCCAGAAAATACCCTTTCAATCAAAAACCCGCTTGTCACGAAGTAACGTGGTGGCACGTAGTTCTATGCTTAGAGGTGCACACCGTGCGTTACACTACTGGGTAAAAACTGCGAAACACTTACTCTGTCCATTTTTCATTACATTGTTAGACAGAAATCTCCAGTTTCGTATTGATACTAAATAATACATCACAAACGGCTACAACTCAATGGCTTTCCCGTAAACTATAATCTGTGGGTTTGTCAGCCTGTCGTGTGAAATTACTTAGTTTTAATCGATGCGCAAAACAAACGATGTTCGAACTACTAGAGGCTAAAAATTGCTTCGTAGTGAATAAGCGGATAGTTGTGGGTAAAACTCGAGGAAATTCTCAAAATCTGGAGCGGATATGCGGTGTGCAGTAATGGAAGCATTTAAGTACTGAGGCACAAATCAATGAATCAGTGTCCGGACTCGTGTATCCTTGATTTGAGAACACACGATTGTCAGCCATTTTAAGGCAGGAAAGTGATCCTAATTGCTGCAACGTTAGTATTTCCAATCCCTTAATCTTGAATGATAATAATCACTATCCCTGTTTCTTTCATTATTGCATTTTTCACTGAAGTATGGAGGATCCACTGTCAATATTCAATCAATCTTTAATGTATAATTGAATTTCTATTCCAGAGCCCCAAGATTTGACAGGACGTTCATTGTACCCGCATACCTGATCAATTTGGCACCTTCAAAACAACTTTAATGTTATCCTAGCTAAAGGCCTAGTTCGTAAAGTTCCATATTTTTGGACCCATTTTAACTAAATTTTAGTAGGCTCCTTCATAATTCCTCAATTTCAACTGCACACATAGTGCTCTACAAATAGCACAGGGGTAAGAAAGACTGGATATTCTAGCATAGCGCCAAATGTTTGAGAGCTCTGTCACGTCTATTTTCTCCCAACCTAATGGACGAATCATCATGCAGGATTCTAACCACTTATGCTAAGAATACACCCATTTTACATCATGATTGGTCAATTAAGTAGGGAGAAAATAGATCTGATCAGACTCTTTAAACATTTGGCGGCTACGCTGGATACTATAGACATTATTACAATATTCGAATTCTAAGCTTTTGGTCTTCTACATATAGTTCCTAAAAACCAGGTTCCCTAAAATCCTCCAGAAAATCGTATAGTAGCTAGGCTGTACTGCATGAGGACGATATAGCAGATGTACATGAGCTGAGTCATCCAATCGAACCAAAGGTATTTCTTATTTGCAAAATTCTGTCTGTACTTCCGCGAGATGTACAAATTTCTGCAATTTTCATTAAAATGAATAAAATGATACTCTTTCAGTTATAAATTCTATAACAGCTAATAAGCTGGAGCTAACCAGAGTTTCACTTATAGGCTCAATAAATTCCAAATACCCTACCAAGATTGGAACTTTGGTTTTATATCTTTAGAGCAGGGGTTCCCAACCAGGGGTGACCGAAACTGCTAGGAGTGTGAGATAATTTAGTTGCTTTTAGGAAAATTATAAACAATTATTACGCATGAAATTATAACATTTCATATACCACTATATTTTTAGACGTGTAATTGTGATCTATGTTTTTATTTGCTTTTCAAGTACCTTTGTCTATACAGGTCGAACATTGATAACAACAACCCTAAAATTGTTGAAGCCATATCCTGTTTAAAAATTCGTCGCTATAAATTATCATTATCATTTATTACATCAGTCCACGGGGTGCGAGAAGTGATGGTCTTAATGGCGGGAAATACAGTGACTTTGAGCAAAATATCCGTTGTAAGGGGTGAGAGATCAGAGTAAACAGTTGCTAGGCGTACGGAAGTAAAACAAGTTCTCGAGTTCCTTAAAAAGGTGTTCCTTCTAAAAATGTGTAAGTAGAAAAACCAGGATAAAATGAACTGATAGTACTCTTTCACGAAGTCATGAATGGAGACCATTTAACATAGTTCTACTATTTATTAGCCATTTTATTGTAAAAGGTTATAGCTCGCTTCACTGGGAAAGCACAAGTTTAGCCTCCCAGCTGCAAATTGTTTGAGAAACCAAAGACCATCCCGTACTGAGCAAATGTATCACTAACACCAAAAGCAGAGTTCACAAAGGTCTTCCGTAAGATCAGACACAGGATTCGCTCTGCGACAAGAAGATAACAGTAAAGACAGAGTTGGAAAAATCTTGTCTTTTTTACTTTCTGTCTATCTATTGCTTATCTATTGCTTATCTATAATTTTACCTACACTTTTTTTTAACAAAAAACCTGGCTTAAGGCCTAGTAGTAAAAGTTTCTGAATCTCGGGCCATATTTTAGTTCTAAAAGTTTCTTAACTTATAGGGTGCTTAGTACTAGGTTTCTTATATACTTGTTTCTTACAAAAATATGTAATTGTTATGTCATCAGCGTTTAAAAATTCAAGTCAAGATGGTCGAGGATTGTCTTCTGTTAAGTTAACTTGCATTATGGCTTACTTCATTCATGCCAATAGGATTTCATACCTATTGCTAACCACAAAAATTTACATCACAAATCTTTAAAAAATTTCCAACTATCATGGTAGTTAACTGATAAATCTCACCTGTCTCAGTTTCAAAAGTACCCTTTTCTTTGTGGATTATATTACGTAAATTCTTCAAACATCTTTCCATAGAGAAGGTCAGATAGGAGACTTTTCAATAGAATACAGCAACATTGGCCCATTGTTACAACACAATACGGGGTTTGCCATTGAAACTATTCGAAAACTGTATTTGATGTACTTGAACTTTTTGTCTACTGTGTAAGTTGCTGTATAGTATGTATAGCACATTTTTCCGCTACCATCTATGTACTATATTCAGGCCCACTTAGAGCTTGAATTGGCCCGGCGCAAAGGAAACAACCGGTGCCCCTTAAAATCTCATCATGAGATTTAATCCTAACTAAAGAATCATTTCATAGCTTGTGGAGGCAATCTGTTAAAACTGTCCCCTCAGTGGGCCTGACTATATGTCCAAATTTTAATAACTGCGAAAATCCAAACAAAATCAAGGAGACCATAGCAAACGAATGAATTATTGCCGAACGATCACATCATTAACAAAATAAGTAGTCCATAGATTTCTCATGATGTGAATTACCCTATAAGAAAAATTTCAAGTCCCTACACTGACAATATAGAATGAGATGTAAGGGGTCTACAGAAAAATTCGAAAGCCACATACTATGTGAAATATTCATTGTGTGTCTAGGATCCACCATACAGGCCTAAGCAAAGAAGGCTGGGCTCAAAGGTTTTGGGACATTAGTTATGCTTCGTTGCGTCATTGGTATATGTGCTATTTCTCAAAAAGTTTACATGTAACGTTACAATAAGTTGTTACGATTAAACTATTGGTTCAGAGCAGGATGACTGCATGTTGACAAAGAGCTGTCACATAATGTTACTACTAAAACTGATGGTTCTTTCATTCGAGCTTAGGATGAGAAAGTAGTGGGTACCATTCCTAAAGTCTTCGGTACGGTTCGGCCTGGGTTTGAACCCAAAACCCCCGGTTATGAGGCGGACGATCCAGCCAATATACCAGCACCCTGACTCTCAAATACAGCAATCGTTTGTCAAAACGTTACATAAAGACGCCTTTCTCCAGACTAAAGAAGGTCGTCAGTTTGCTCCAAATGCTAAAAGTGGTACTGTAAAGACCATGATAGACTTACCTAAGACACGTAAAGTTGCATTCTTGACGTCAACACCATACTTATTGTGGACCTTGCATGTAAAAACAGCATTGTCGTCAGGATATTTTACTTTATCAATCCTCAGTTTCTGGCAGTTTGCCTTATACCTCGAGTTAAACCGTGGATCGGTGATTGGTCTTCCATTGACGTAATACGTTATCTCTTCTGGAGGCCAAATCATGGACGGTTTACACTTCAATGTCACTCTATCACCTTCTTCAGCCACCCTGGGGGAAAAGCTCCTTATAACTGGTGGGCTATCTGCAATAAAAATGTGAAAAAAATGAAGTGGGGAAAAAGAATTAAAAAGCAGTAAGTGTAAAACGTGCTTTTTAATTGAAAACAGCACAGATACAGCACTGACTGATGTGTGATGAATCATGAGCGATCTTGGCTGCCCATAAAGAGGCTGCCAAGGGAAACATCAAGTGCCCTGACGGATTCCTAGCATGCATATCTTGCAAAACTGTGAATATCTTGTCAGTTCTATTGATACTAGCAAAAAACTAAATATAGCACCAAAACAGAACGTTGTCACACAGATGTAAATCCCAACTGATTCAGCGTTTCGGCAAACAAAACAAAAACCTTCCCCATTATCTCCTGCATTCCCTTTCTTCAAATCCATGCCCGACTTTTTATATGAATTTGTTTTTGGCCCCAGTGCTGAAAACCTCTAGCTTTTTAATCCTTTTAGTATTAAAACTATCTGAAGACTCTCATAGTAAGAATGTTTGAGTTTGTAAAACATAACAGTGCTACACAGAACAACGGGCACTACACAATAGTTAACACTGGAAAAACAGTATTTGGATGCTAGCTTCATACGAAAAACTCGTTTAATCCTTACCGTCTACTAGCAAATGGAACTTCTTCGACGATAATCTGCCATGGTCTCCAGTATCAAAGTAACAGATATAATCCCCTTCATCTTTCTTTGTCGCATCTTCAATCTTGTAAAAAACTTTCTGAACCACGTGTCCCCCTTCAAAGCCCGATTCATTTCGAACCCTCGTGATTAATTCTCCGGTTCTATTTTTCAGTCTATACAATCCTAATTTACCGTGGCCAGTAGCTTTGCAAATTATCTGCCGCTCGTCGGCCGTCTTTCTGCTACATTTTTCCTTCTGTTCACGCTCTCCTGAAATGCTGACGCTGAAGTCTATACGCTCCATTTCTAACAAAGAAATTAAAAGGGTGATGCATAGCAAAGGAAGGTATCTGCGCAGTGCATCAACCACTGTCTAAAAAACTGAGTTACTGATCTACCAGTAGTGATCTTGAAAATTCAAACAGTGGTCTTGAAATACTGTATAGCTGTCTTAAAAACCATACAGCGGTCTTCAAATACCGTACAGTAGTCTTGAAAGACTATATAGTGATCTTGGAAAGTCAAATAGTGGTCTTGACGATGAAAATTACTGATGTAAGAATTATTGGGTACTGTAATCATGAAAGTTTCTTGCAAAAATAAGAGCATGGAAACAGATTCCACTTTAAAACGTGTTTCTTACAGAAAATGGGGAAGGTATTGGAAAATCTTCCTTAGGGTCCTGCCTATAAACCTGTAATGTCCGCTAAATAGTGGTATTGTAAATTTTTCCAAAATTCAGGCTAAGGCTCAATCACACTTAAACTTCATAAGACGTAAAGCAATAATACGCGTCAAAGCGCAGATACACGTGGTCTCATCATTTTGAAGGTCTTAAAACTCTGCTGACAAACCTCATAAACCTACAGGGCAAAGAAGGACATCAATCCTCGAAATTAGAATTATGATGTCGCTATGTTAAAAATTAACAACGCTTTAACCTGTTCTGTTGGTCCTCTACTTGACAGTGATTTCTGTCTGTATAACAGTACATTTGAGATGTACACAAATCGATCAGAAACCATGGCAAGAAAGGACTTTGAAAGATTCCTGCTATATAGGCCTAAGCAACTTCAAAGTGACTTGATTTTCCAAGGGGGAGAAAGTACTGGTCTATGATATTTATGACGCATTTGAATACTGAACACACAGCAGCTCATCAATAGAATATCTGCAATACTTACTCCTTTCAATATACACGTTTATGGTCTTGTCCCTGACACCCTCTGCCCTACAAACATGAGGAACTGCATCATCTGCACTTAAGTTATTTATTCTAACTTTCTGTGAACCAATTCTCTGGTACTTCGTTCCATCTATTACTATCCTGGTGAAGCTCGAGTCAAATTGCATAATAAGAAACGTGACATTGACAGAAGGGGAATTCAGTTCGCAATCAAGAACCAAAGAATAGTCGTAGAATCCAGTTATGAAATTGTCGAAGAAATCGTCCTTTTTCCAATGCAGTTGGCCTAAAAGATCAATAGGTTAAAAAGGAATTAGAATTGATCAAAAACTTGTATCGTAAGTAAAAGATGTTACTAACTCTTCGTATCTATAGCTCATTCTAATAAGCGTGCGTGTGTCCGTGTCTCTGCGCAAATGTATGCACGCGCGATTGTGCAGGTGTATGAGTGTGTGCGTGTGTGTTCTGTGTTTGTTCTGTCTGTGTTCTGTGTTCTGTGTCTGTGTGCCTGTGTGTCTGTGTGTCTGTGTGTGTGTCTGTGTGTCTGTGTGTCTGTGTGCCTGTGTCTGTGCCTGTGCCTGTGCCTGTGTCTGTGTGTGTGTGTGTGTGTGTGTGTGTGTATGTGTGTGTTTATGTGTATGTGTATGTGTGTGTTTTGTGTGTGTTTTGTGTGTGTTTTGTGTGTGTGTGCCTGTGTGTCTATGCTTGTGTCTGTGTGTGTTTGTGTCTGTGCCTGTGTGTGCTTGTGTCTGTGTGTGTTTGTGTCTGTGCCTGTGTGTGTTTGTGTCTGTGCCTGTGTGTCCGTGCCTGTGTGTGTGTGTGTGTGTGTGTGTGTGTGTGTGTGTGTGTGTGTGTGTGTGTGTGTGTGTGTGTGTGTGTGTGTTTGTGTCTGTGCCTGTGTGTGTGTGTCTGTGCCTGTGTGTGTGTGTCTGTGCTTGTGTCTGTGTGTGTTTGTGTCTGTGCCTGTGTGTGTTTGTATCTGTGCCTGTGTGTGTGCTCACATTAAATTTTGACATAAAAGAGAAAACATATGACACTTATCAACATGCTACAACAATAACAACAACTACCAGAAATACAAGAATGAAGAAGCAATCTCCTACTATCTGAACAAAATCCATACAGAACAACGCACCAAGTCCCGTGCACTTTCACACACTACAAGCCTTCAGCTTGTCCACCCTTCTCATCTCAGGGCATTGCATATACATAACGAAGAGTGGACTTCTATGAGTTTCCCTGACTTTCCCTGACTTCCCAGGCTTAATTGGCAAATTCCCTGACATTTTAGCTGCCATTCAATATATTTGCTTTCAGCCCAATACAACAAACGAGAGTGCTTCGATTTTTAGAGAGTACATATTACAACATTTCCTGATTTTTCCATTTTCTTACATTCCCTCACTTCTCCATGACTTCCTTAACAGACATTAATGTCCCTGAGAATTCCCTGTTCTCCCTGATCGCTGGCTACCTTGATATAACTTAGTTTCAAGCGGAAATCTTTACAATCATGATGGAAATTATAAAAAAGACCATTGTCTTAACGCCATTTATCAACGCTCAATTCAAACATTTGGCATATCTAAATAGAAAAAACCAAAGCCATTCGTGATGGTTGCAAAACAGTTTCTACAAAGCCCGTACCTGCTGTAATACAATCAAACAACTCTAGACGAAGGACTCACGCATGACCTTACGAATAAGCTGAACAAAGGAATTTGTATTACACCGTAGTTATTGGTGAAACCCAATTAAGAAATATAGTTCTCCAGCCAGCCCCATTTCCCCCTGAATTTCACGCAAAGTACTATTGAAAGCAGACTATTGAAAGAAAACTATTGGCAATAACTGTCAACTGAAATAAAAGAATTCCGGGTCTTGAGAGTCTGTCAAGGCTCACGAGGTGAATGCTTTCTCAAAGGATCTTAACTCAAGACCTTGTCGCGTAGCAAAGACGATTCGATAATGATTGCTGTACCAATGGAAATCACAACCTTCATTTGGATCTATAAGGAACAAAGTTTCTTCAACTTTTTGTCCAAAACATTCTACTCTCCTTTCTATTTGAATTCACAAAAGTTTGCCTCCGCATCGAACCCAGCCATGATGGGCTTTTTACGTCGTTACACGAAGTTATGCCCCCATCCCCCCAAAGACTAAAACACGTTGAGCTCTCGCTGTATATAAGTACTTCGTTCCAACTGATACATAAAGTCCAAAATCAGTCTGCGTTACTCTTTCGGGAGCTACCTATAAAGGCTGAGCTGAACTTCCTTCCCTTGTTTACTCGGTAAACAATTCCAAGGAATCGACAGAAAAGGTTTCGTATGTTCTTAGTTTGCCTATCGGTTGGTAGTTAAAGGAATGACAAAAACACAGCTAGAGCATATTGTGATGGGCTATTTTCGTTTTGAGTAATTCTTTTGAGGTGCCTTGCGTAGCTTTACCGATGTCCTCACTACAGAAGTCCGGGTTTCACCCGACCCTCAAGCTAAACCGGTCGTGCATTAGAGGGGGGAGCGGGACGACCAATAGAGCCCCCTTCTAGCAAGCGCATCTAGTTTGATAAAATCCAAACAAATCTGAAAACCCTGCTGAAAACAGGGCCCTCTACTACAATTAAACTCTGTCTCTTCCTAGAGGTGAAGTCAGCAAACGTATTTAACAGTTTAATACCTGTTATCTCCTGCGTGGACTTTGAGTGGGGGGGGGGGGGGTAGCAACAAAACTCTATCGTTATGCCAACTTTACCGGTAGGCAAAGAAATCACCGATGGTTTCTCCTCCTTGAGCACAGCCCTACTCTTACCATAGCTTACACGCACGAAGTTTATGCTTACATTGCCAAAACGCAAACACTTTTACGTTACTCATGACAAGAAGGCACTTCAATTTACGCCAGAGAAAATGACAATTTATCGACGGCAGGCAGAAAATTCAAAGACTGAAGAACTCAGCTAATTGAAAGTGTGCGCCTAACCGAGGATGTGTTTATATCAATTACAGGATTCGCCTTCACTTCATTCACTTTTGAAAAGCCTAGCCTTGCCTTCATGAAACACTGGCTACCTACTAATACGACAGCTATTCAAGACATGTAGTGAAAAACTGCATACGCTTTCAATCGATTTTCTAGTTTCCGTTTGAATCTACCCAATCTTCATTCATCAAATATTTGCATCAAAGCGCCCTGATTAACTCACGTAAGAACCTTTTGAAATTGGAACAATCAATCTAACAACTAAGCATTTAGGAGACCGGCAAATGACAGTTGAGTAGACAATGTTTATGAAGCGAAAATTTTGGCAAGGGGGCGGTTAGGCAAGCTAAGCTAACCTAGGCTAAGCTACACTATATAAACTGTAGAGACCTGGTACTTTTCAAAGGGCTTACCCTTTATTCCAGGACATTTTCTAAAAAACAAACTACTGGAAAAAAGACCCAAATAGGCCCAATGCTTTCACAAGTCGTGGTTGGCAAAGCCAAGGAATCTTCCCAATTGTTCGTGCCCACACCAAAACCATTTTAAGGAGAGGGTCATACTTTTTAGGGTTATTCTAGCATCATGTAAAAGGATACTGTGAGAGTGCAAATGTGTGTCGCCTACTTCCTACCAATTTGTCGACAGGGCATGGTCAAATAATTCCCCCCTTCCTGGTGGCCCTTCTTGAGACATCCCCCATTCCTTTAAAAATGTCATGCCCTCCATCCAAATATACACACACAAAATCACATTGAGCTCTTTCAAATGGTTCTTCTTCACGCTCATTTTTTCGCATAATCCAAAGTCTTCTGAAAAAGTCGAAGGTCCCTAGTAGTAGTAGAAGATCCTGCATTCAATTATCAATGTGTTGTAAACTAAGTCTACATGGCTGCTGTTTCATACATAGCTGGAAGAATAACGTGAAGGCATGTGGGCTGAAGTGAAAGGACAGCAATATATATAGACAACTGCTGAACATTACTGACTGCAAATTTACCATTACTAAGCAAGAAATGGTGTTGCACCATACCCAGTCCCGCCATGGCCCCGCACACCCACAACACCGGAAGCCGGCAGGGTACGAGTTTGACTTAGTATCGCAAGTGGTTAAGTGTGTGTAGGCAAATAGAATTATGAGAGGTAATTGTCTACCAACAAACACATTTACCACACAAGAGAATACAGAAAACCTCGAGCATTATTACGGGTCAGTTCTCAATGATCAAACAACATGTAAGTAACTCAATTTGACAACATGAGCATTGCTCTTCACACTCCGGCCTAGTAGGAACGGTAGACTAACATAGAGACCCGCTGTAGACTAGCGTGGAGACGTAACAGGGCACCTGATAAAAGCGAAACTGTGAAAACTGAAACAAGTAAACTAGTCCGCAAAAATATAATACTAATTCTCAAAGGAGCTGTTGTGGCACATTGTGGCAAATACAGTATTGTCCCGGAACTCCCTCCCCACCCCCTACCCGTTAACGGATGAGATTTGGTTACCCAGGGGTAATATAGTCATGAACAGTCACCTACAAGTAATACCCTTTGCGACCTGACACATCAAAGAAACATCAAAGGAAATTGGTATCAACTTCAACATTCGTCAAAGATATAGGGGAAAGAAGTTCTCAAACTAAACTTCCGTGTCTTTATTAAGGTCAACTATTCATCAATTCAAACCTTACCTTTTGCCGGTGCGCATATTGTAAAGGGTAACAAAAGCATCTGGATTCCGAGAATAAGCATGATTAGAATTTTATGTCCAGCAGCCATCGAAAATACTGTGTATGAATCGTTTGCTCTGCTCTCTGTATAAATACGTGGAACTATCTTGCACACAATCAAATAGAACACTTGATCTGATATAAGCCACCAGTTGATTGAATTAACTGTTTCAATTCGAATAAATTGAATGTTTATAAATTCAACTGACTGTTCAAGAGAACTATGACTTATTCCGTTAACGTGAGCACTTTGGTATCATCATCGTCGCCAAACTCAGTTCCTTTCCACGTTTATTTTCATTTCACATCGTCCTTTGACCGCTTGTCTGTCGAGTCCTACTGTTCGAGTATTGTATCCCTACCAACACAACTTGGAATGTGTTCGTCAGAGAATTTCAATGATTGACGTATTCTCCACATCCGGTTTAGATTAGTTGCAACCTATCCAGTTGGCTGCGCTCGTGTGTCACCGATCCGATAAGAACCTTTAAAACTCACATTGAATGTCCTGATCCGGATTCGTTCCTATGAGCATACTCGTGGCCCGCGACGTGGGCGTATGTATTCGTCATCGATTGGAGTACAGATTCCATCTGGCATTACCAATAGGCATTACGCATAGAATAGGTTGGTCTGCATTAGTGAACTATCGGAGTTTATACTTATAAGCAGGTGTCGCGCATACTTTAATCGAAATTATTCAAAAGACAAATGAATTTTTGGCTTATTCTTTTTATGCAATTTCCATACATCGTGGATGCGGCTTGGAATAAGTAAGTATATATATATATATATATATATATATATATATATATATATATATATATATATATATATATATATATATATATATATATATATATATATATATATATATATATATATATATATATATATATATATATATATATATATATATATATATATATATATATATATATATATATATAGACCCTCAAGAAAAAATTCCAACTCTTAAAACGTTTCGGCACGAGCCGTCATCAGTTATCATCTTCTTCTTCTTCATATTCTTCATCAGATAACTGATGAAGGCTTGTGCCGAAACGTTTTAAACGAATACTTTTAAATATGCTCTTTTGATAAACTTTCGTACCATTTTGAGTAGAGATTCTTAGAGTGCCAAAAGCAACACTTTTGATTGCCTTCACATAAACTGTGAATATATTGTGTTTTTCATTGGACTTTACTTGTGTCTTAAGTTTTTAGCTCTTAGAATATTAGTAGTAGGTTCTTATCTTTTTTGTGTTTTGAAAATCCACGACGAAATTTTGTCACGGCGAAATTCTGAAAAATTGTCCGAAATTTTTTTCGACGAAGTTTATCCGCCGAAATTTTATCTGACGAAATTTTTTGTTGCTAATGTAATGGAAAATAGCCGGTTTAGTAAAATTACGCTTGTCCACATCATCCACAAGAAAAGAGGAACCAACGTAATTAGAAGGCGTCCTTATCATGCACCAGTATAAATTTTATTGTTATACTCCTTAAACTTATAAAAAAAACTATGGAGAGGAAGAGTTCCAAAGTTACCGAGCTATAGCAGTGGTTCCCAGACTGGGGCCCATGGTTCCGTAGGGGACAGCAAGAGGATTAAAATGGAACTGCGAAACATTGCCTCAATTCCCTTACCTCACTAATTTTGATGTTCCTACAACTCAACTACCCTTCGCTGCTCTATAAAAGTCGCTGGTAACAAAAATGCCTGTGTGCAGAATTGGCTTGGCAGCGAATTTTGTCGTCACCGACAAGTTCAGGATCAAGAGTGCTAGATATTTGTACTTTGTCGGCGAACTGCGAATAAATGTCCTGTGTGCGCGTTAGGTTTATACGCAACTTAACAAAATATGCAGTTTCGCTTAAGATTTTTGCTTCTAGAGAATTTCATTTCTAGAGAATTATCTGCGCAAGCTATAATAAACATATATCTAGAGAAATTCCTGTCAAGTTAATGTGTTATATATGCATTTTATTCTCCATCAGCATGGCAAAGAAGCTTACACCATTTTTAAGCTTGCGTGTCAGGGTAGTTCATGAATGTTAAAAACTAGAACTACCCCTCAGTAAAGTACCAGAGTGAAAAATGTGCAGCTCTAATTTTCTGGTATTAAAAACCCTGTGTAGAGGGTTGGAGAAGTTCTCGATAAGATGTGTTAAGCTTCCACTGTTGCTAAATAGGTGTGTCTACGTCTTTTGTCAAAGATTGCTTTTGTGAATGAGAATTACAGATGATTCCATTCTTCCTTATTATATCATTCAGCAATTTCAAAGTACTGTAGTATGCGTACAATAGAGGCAACAATGCTTTATTGCAACTGATGGAACAATGGTATATGTTAGCAATAACGGGGAGAGCAGCGGTGGTCTGCTTTTATTGGCACCCCTGTCTACTGTCTAGATTCATATAGAATTACAATTACCCAGAAAAAATTGACGGGGACCCAGCCTTTCTTCGAAAAGTATCAGGGGGCTGAACTCCCTTCCTAGTCCCCGTCTTCCGTAACTCTACAATATGCAAATCAGCAGAATCAGAACTCAACGAATTCCCGCAGATATAAGACGAAATTTCTAATGTGCACTTATTGAGGATATAAGCTGTTATTTATCTATTGCTGTGGCGGATAATTCTGTAAAGGGGGCATTGACGGTACATTTGCCGACTTTGGAAAAGAAAGTTTTCCAGCTATCCATATATTTTAGCTATCCATATATTTTCGTTCCATTATCCAGAGTAATAAAAATATACAGCTACCCCCTTCCAATAAAAAATGTTTCAATTCCAATCCTCCATATTGCTTTTGCGAGGGCTTGGGGAGTAAATTTTAGCATCAAAGACATTGCAAAATAAATATATATTTAGAAATAATAGATATATGAATTGATATTGAAATAAGGCAACTACGGTTTGTAAAGCTGGCATGCAGCTTCGTACAGCAGACAAGGTAACAAACCTGTTTGTTTTCACAAAAACCTGATCATTGCTGGTTACAACTATGACCTGAAATAAAATTGCTCACCTTAATTCTGATTTTCATTGTTAATCAATACAAATATTATTAATAAGAAAGCATAACTAGGCGTCACAACATCATTTAAAGACCTAACTTATTAATACAGAATGATGATGATAACAATCTTTACCAGTTAACTGAAAGTTCCTAGTTTAAATTGGGGAGCTTCAGAGGATGAGGAGAAACATACCCTCGATATGAGTCTTTTTACACTCTTATATCCTGCAAGGTAATATTGATTGAAAGTGCATTCATATCTTGGTACTTTTCCTCCAGTCTGTTCTCTCTCTGATGCCATAGATTGACTTGTCAGAACTACGTTAAGTGCTGAAAATGTGTACCTAGAAATTCTTGAACGCAAATTTTACTGTCATGATGAATGAAAAGGTATGTAGAGTTTTGTCCATGTTTCTTCTGCTGAGGTGTCTTTGTGATTCGAAGAAGAAGTCTTTGCTCCTGAGCTGCTACTCTGCAGCTCAAGTGGTACCCATTCTCCTTTCTCGCGTGACGGCAGCTGTGTTTCAGAAACTCTTTTTTGTCGTCTAACAGTTACAGCTAAGGTGCTGAAAACGAGGTCAACTCTCTGTAATTTAGTCCCTCTCTCACGTCACAGATTGGATTATACCATATTTTACAATTTTATACAGGATCAGCACCGTGATTTACAATACACTTTCCATTAGCCCTGTCATTATCATACTAAATACAAGATAATTAGAATCCGGAAAGCTCAAAACATGACTCCTGGCAAACAAGAATGCTGTATTGTAACGTACCAGAAAGTCAGCGAGGTAAGAGCAAAATCGACAATAGAATACAGCAATAGAATTTGAATACTGTTTTCATCTCCATTTTGATTTTCAAAATCTATCAGCCTAATTCTACCATGCTAACTATTAAAATTCACACAGGCTCCTGGCTATTAGGTGGCCTGGGGGGCTAGGTTCTCCTGGAGTTCCGATAAAAGGATAGGTGACCCCTTAGGAAAACAGAGCATTCTAATTTTGTTGTACTTTCTTGACATTTGTCAAAGTTTAAAAACTTAGGGGATGTACCATAAAAAAGCATAGAACCCTATGGATGGCTAAAAGCACTTTGCTGTAAAGGGCCAGCCAGCTGATTGCTACTTTGCCATGCTCATATCAACTCTGACGTGCTCATATGCTCCTTCGTGCTACTGTTGGACATGCTATACATAGTTAGTCTACTGCAAAGACATGCTACAAATATATTAACTGCAGGATCCATAGAAATCTGTAGGAGTTAGGGAGCTGGAACAATGCTTCCGAAAAACATCTATTTGGTACTGTTTATTTTGTATATAGCCTCAATTAAATTGGACATGAATGACATTTTATATATTGATTGTTTCTTGTTAAAGAACTCATAAAGCCAATTTCTGTGCTGTCCTTGTTATTGTCATAAATCACAATTTACTTCTAATTGCTATAATTTTGATGCAAAAGGAAAGAAGATATCATTGTACAAGAACAAAACATTTTGGCATCATCACTCCTACACTCATTACGTATGTGCTAAAAGGTATTTATTCAAGCTACGATAATTTAGGCATTAGGCTGGCAACGTCACTAAAATAATGGTAATTCATACTGCAACAACTATGCCCTTAAGAGCCATTGGAAATAAACCAATATTTTCAATTCAGGCAGGTTTTTGAGCAATTCTATTGGGAGACATGGAAGTAGAGACTAAACAGCGCATGCGATGCAACGATCTAAGACGAGTAAATAGCATTGAATTTCAATAGATAAGATTAAAAAGTAAAAGAAAAAAGAACAATAAGCTAGAGGTGAACAATTGTGGTTACCTAACTATCTTCACTCAGACTGGTCAGAAACAACTGAAATGTTAAGAAATGAGATGAACTGGGGGTAAGTGAGAGACGTATATGAAACAAACACAGAGGAGCGACATCATTATAGGGAGGAAACTAGAAAGCAGGTATACAACCCTTGGAGAGAAGATTACAAGAATAATAGTAATATTGTTGTATTCCTTTTTTGCATTGTATTTGTAGTACCCATGAGATGGAGTGATCTTAGAAATACGAGCTATGGCTGATAGGCTGCTCTTCTCAAAGTCTATAATAAACATAGTGATAAAAATAAAAGTAAAATGAGTCAGTAAGTATTGTTAATGATAGCAGGACTGCTTGGAGGAAAGTGTTATGCAGTCAACAACAGGGGTGCCATGGGAGCTCGAGGGGAGCTGTACGATTGAAAACAGCAAGGCAATATAGGCTAGTATGAAATTTAGTAGCCTCTTTCGAATTAACAATTCCGAAGGTCTCTCTATGACAGCGCAGAGACGTAGCTCAATGAACATATGACACTGTGAAGAAGCAGCTGTCAGTCACCCCTTTATCTTTTTATCATTAAAGCATCACTTTGGGTGCTAGTTAGTCGTATTATGAGGGTGGCTGTCAGAATCGTTCAGCTTTAACGAAGGTATTTGTCTCCGTAGAGCGCCCCTAGTCTTAAGCTAAACAAAGACGAAAGGAAAGATCCATGAGAAATTAATTCAAAAAACATATGCACAAAGAGGAGGAGCTGGTTTACGGTGTTAAATGAGCTTAGCTAGTGGCCTGAACCATCAGCAGGGTTTTCAAATGCCTTTGGATCTAGTTAAAATCTGATGTAATTCGTGATTTCATTACGCTTACAGTGAACGGGTCGAAAACGAGACAACAAAGCAGTAGCTAAGGAAATAGACTCGAAATCAGATCCAATACAGAATCAATTTTATTAGCTGGATATTAATTAAGACGGTTAACGAAATTTTATTGAAATTCTCTAACCTCATGCTTAAAGCATGTAGATTTAGAAAAAGTAGTGGATAATCGAGACTTAGCATTCTTCGTAACATACCAAGGCACTAGAACCTATTGCAGCTGGGTTACTTTAACCCAGGTCGACCACTGGATAGCTGGGTTCACATTGCAAAAAGGTTAACCTGGGTGACTTTAATCCGGTGTTAAATTTCGTACTATAGAAAGGGCTTAGGGCACATGGATGGCTATACAGTGTCTAATAACGACTTTGCGTTAGTTCGATGATTGTTATTTCAATATATGAGATATGATATGGGTTTGGTTGCAGTAAGATTAACACATGTCAGTATTATTCAATAGTTTCAAAGCTCTGAAGCTCTACCATTGAATACAAACTGTATCTATAGGAATCAAGGAGATTAAACTTCACAAACTTTTATAATTCCTTCCGTTTGTTGCTGTCTTGTGAAAGTTTACTTCTTCAAATCAGCTCCTGGACAAGAAGAAGGGAGTAAACCTGGGTAGCTGTCTCTTCCCCAGCACACGCAATTTATAAGAGGACTCATTAGTCCCGTTCTGAAGAATAATTAGTTTTTCTGAAAATTCAAAACCGAGGCGATTCTATGATTTCTGTAAGGTATTATTAACAATAGACAAGTAAAAAGCCCCATTTTCTGGTAACGCGGATATCAATTAAACTTCACAAAGACATTACTAATCAGGAACTCTCTACAAAAACTTCAATATTGAATTCCCCTGTCATACTTAGGATCTCCGTTTAAATGCAAATTAAAATAGTAAGCACATTGGTGCTATATGATCAACTTTTTTACTGCAGTGATACAAATCTTCAAACGCTGAAACGTCCCTTGGGACTTTTCCTTTATTTGTATAAGTTCCTTAAATGTTGGCCTTATACTTGGAGGTTCTTCTTAAAGCAGTTCACTATAGAGAACGGGCAATCCATTAATGGCAAGTTGCATAAAGCTACAGTGTATCTATTATACAGATAGAGGGGAGTAGCGAACAAACTTAGGCTGGAAATTGCCTTGTGGGAACTACCACACGTAGACATCAATGCGGCAAACGTCCGTTTTGTAGGGGAAAACACAATGCTAACACCGGGCTGTTTTGTTTATTTGATATGTATAGATGCAAACAGTTATGCACAATATATTTAATTACGAAATTTCACATGAACACCATAGACTTTGGATCTTTGAAAAGTCCCACACACAACTTTACATACAATGACGCTATAGTATTGAATATCTGTATAGATTATATTGTTTCCGTCAGTTCACCTCGAATGGAACCAGTTCAGGGTTTTTAGTCTCTCGGCTGGAACTAGGAAGCTGTTAAAGGGAGTGTCCGTGATCGAAAGTCTAGGGTAAATAACGGGATCAATGGTGCATAAAAGAAAGCGGAATGATCTTGATGACCCTATTTGGTCGGGCTCTTGATTGGTTTGTAAAAATTGAACACTCAGCCACAAGTCGTGTTCGAATAGATAGCCCCTTTGTCAAGACAAGCCCTAGCCCATGTATAAAACATGTGCCAACAATGAAGTCTTAATATGGATCTATTTTTAACATCCTTTACCATCCTCTGTTCACTAATCACACATCTTACTGTACTTAAAGCAGTGGTTCCTAAAGCCCATTTGTGGCTGATTGCTGAAGCTTGAGGATCGCGTGATGCCGAAGCAAAGGTTTGCCATTGCTGCCAGTGCTCTTCTTGTAATGCGAAGGGCTTCGATCTATAGGGACCTTTGCTTTCCGGTTCTTTATTAATGATGACACCATATAAGCGAAAGCATACCATCGTTTGATTGTAGGTAATAAAAACAATGGCTACGGAACTAAAGCAATTAAGGTAGTACCATGAAAAATCAGATAAGATTATTGCCGAAGTTTTGTTATAACGTCTCTCATTCTCTCTACCTCGTTCTCTTCTTCTTTAGCTGCTCCTTTCTCTGCCCTGTCTTGCTCCGTCCCTTTCTCTGCATCTTGCCGTGTTTCTTTACCTGCTAGTTCTATTGGCGGACTGACAGAGTCATGGGCCCACGGTCCACAACCTAGACGGGCCCTTCTCATCACCTCAAAGTAAGCAACGCTATGAAAACTTAACTGTTAATACGTAAAATGTATACGCTTTTTGTAAGAAAGTGGTTTATAAGAAACTAGTACTCGGCTACTTAAAAAGTTAAGAAAGATCAGTACTGGCATTTGAAAGTCCAATTTTCACGCAAACTTGTCATCTCATTTCCTTTATTTAATTTGCATAGATTCCCTACGAAAATCTACGTATTTCAGAGTTAAGTTTGTATAGCACCTGTCTGTCTGTGTAACAATGCAGCGTTACTCAAACTTGAATATTTTCGCTAAGAAAGTCATAAGAAGGTTTCAGTACTGAAATTATGAAAAAGCTGAAAAAAGTTTCAGTGCTGGATGAAAGAACTTTCTTATAAGAAAAACGTGTACTCTGGAAATTTATAATGAACTCATATGATTTGCTATCATTTCTAAAAGCTAACTTCTCAAGGTGGTATCAATTCTTAGTTAAGAACAGAGTCGGCTCCGTCTAAACTACAGGGTACTCGGTCCAAATCCGATGGTCCCGATGAGCAGTCCGCCCTTGTTACTAGCTAAAAAATCTGCCAGTATCTCTTGCATTATGGTTTTTGCGATCCATGCACGATTGTTTATAAGGAACTTGTTATGGGCCCGCGCTGAAACTCTCTTAGAATTTTCATGAGTTCAGAACTAACACGTTCATAACATTTTCTCAGCAAGGATGTCTGGGTTTATGTAGCACTACGGTGTTACACAGACACAGATTCTACACAAACAAAAAAATGAAATACATATAGATAAACACAGGAAATCTATACAATTAAAAACAAGAGATGGCGAATCTTGACTGAAACTTGGAATTCTAGATATATATATTGACCTGTCGACTTTCTTAAGTCTAAAACGTCCAGAATTGAATCTTCTTTACTTTTTCAGTTGTCGAGTGTTACTTTCTTGTAAACCAGCTTCTAACAAAAACTTTAAATGGTATGTAATTGAGTTTAACAACTATGAAATTGCAGATGAATTTTCATTTCATGACGTTAACCATATCTTTCTCCTCCTCCACCCCATTCTCTACCACTTTGGCTGTCCCTTCCTTTGTCTTGTCTTGTTCCGTCTTTATCTCTCTACCTGTTTCTTTCCCTGTCTCCTCGCCTTCTCTCTGTCTCTTTCCGACTATGCTTCCGTCTCTCCACCTTCCTCTGTCTTTTTCGTGCCTTCTTCTCTATCATTTTCTCTGTTTCTTTCTTTGTCCCTCTCTCTGCCCCCCTCTCTGTCTTTGTCTCATCTCCACAACCTCTTCCTCTTATGTACTATCTGCCTAAATTCCCCGAGTTTACCATTTTTTGTAGTCAAGTTATGTCTCTTCTGATAGAATGAGCCACAACGATATTTGCTCTGCTGTTCCGATTGATACACGCAATATGATACCCTTTCTGCATTTTTAGTGTGCACACTTACAACTGAACACAAAGCCAATATTAACCAAAACATTTAATAGACAATTATATACATTTTGGGCTATCATTTTAAGGAAGGTGTTTGTTGGCTAAGTGTCATTTGTAACAACAAAACCGAGAGAATGACGTGAGCGGGGTTATATATCGCTTTCATTGGCGAACCAATCTCACACAATGATATTGTCTCGCATACTTCATATGTTATAATACATGTTAAGAATTTTTTTATTGCTCAGTGCAATGAAGCACGGCATACACATTTTTTCAATAAGGAATATAGAATAAGGCCTAGTACGTATCTTCGACCTCTTTTGACTACATGGTAGTGCTTAAGTTCCTTCATCAATTTTAACTACATATTTAGTATCAACCAGACATTACAAGTGTTAAGTGCAAAAACAGCGCTCAGGGTACTGTGTGCATTGCAAGTTTCAACGAAAATCTGCCTATAAACCACTTGCTAGAAGGATCATACACACAATTTATCCAAATTTGGCTTCTTAATTCTAGACAGATTGCAGTAATAGAAATATTTGAACTTGGAAATTTCCTTTTTTGGGATTTTGCTTCTAGTAGTACAAGTACAGGGGATCCTGGGGGTCTGCCTTGTCCTCCAAAATGCGAGTGCCTTTGTTCTTGAATAAATGTGAAACTGTTTATTGCATTTCTGTTAAGTAGACCAGCTTATACTCATCTTGAAACATGAAGGCAATGAGATAATGAAAATCCTTGCAAAGTTTCTTCTGTCTGAAAAAATCTGAGAAAATATTATTCCAAGCTGTATCCTCTTCAGAAAGGTTTTAATGTGCCTTTTTGTGGATTCGACCCCCGCCCTCGAGAACTCTGGGAATTGCGTGTCTGATGTAGGAGGTTCCATTTGATTGCAATAAAATATGCGTGCTCTTGAATTTTTTCGAAAACTGCTAACAGACGTGGCATCCTTAGAGTTTCGTTTTGAGCACGACTTTCACATCATAGTCATGTAATGAGAGTTAGAATTATTTGTAATCTTAATCTGGTGCTTACTTATTTGGCTTACTAGTTTTAGCAGTTGACTTAGATTGTCTTCAATACATTCTATCGTACATAACTACGCTATTGCAAACGTTAAATCAATTGATTATATTACGTGTCATATATTCACACTAAGGAATGACCATCGTACAAAAGTTAGCTCTTACACCACTGATAATAACGAACATTTCACTCTACCGAGGTGGATTGAGAGTACTTAATAGATGTGTCGCTTTCAACCATCTTAAGTCAGGTAACTGTATCTAACCAGTACTTTCCGCATAGTGCTAATCTGAGCTTTCCCATTTTTGCGTAGGGGAAGGAAGGTAGCTTCACTGGCGCGGTGCAAAACACCTGGGTTAGGTAATGCTGTCCTTCCGTATCTCACTATTACCATCCTTCTTTATGAATGATAATGACTTCTAGAATGGTATGTTACGGCAAGATGAAATAATTTTCTTCCCCTTAGGCCTAACCGCACCAAGCGCAGTGGAAGCTTGCGATTTTCCCTGAAGAAAATTAATCACAAAAAGATTATACGAAAATCAGTACGATAGAGACCAGCATAAAAGAACTTCTATCTTCTGGGCCTAAGCTAAAAAGGTTCATATAAAAGAAATATGAATAAATGATCTAAGTTAATGGCCCTTAATAAATATTGCTTCGCTGTAGAAGGATGTTTCTACGTTGAAAGTAAATTCCCAGCTGTCTTGTTCAACCAGTCAAAGTCAAAGCGTAGCATCTAGCCTATAACAGCCTAAACAATTTTTAGAATGAATTACCTAACTGCTTATTTAAGCCATCAAAATCATGAAATTTTGGTGTGGTGTAAAGGTTCATAAACGTTGCAATTCTTTAACCCACTTTTAACTGTAAATGATGCATCTAGAGTTCTACGGGACTTATCTTATGGCCTAATTGCATGCCGGACCAATACTGATACAGTAAAAGCCCGCATATAGGACCCTAGAATTTTGAAATGAGCCTGTTTAATGTTGTTATGCAATGAGGCAGTGTCAACAGTCAGGATGCAGGTTGTTAATACTAGTTTCAACTCTACAGATCTGCCTGCCAAAGGTGTATGTAATGCTTTTGGAGCATACATGAAATGGGATGACTGACAAACAGGTTGAATGTATTTCTGAGCAGATATAGAGTGAAGCAACTTATATTAAGTTAGCTAGAATACCTATCAAGTATAAAATGTCCTAATTTTATTGAAGTCAAAATGTACAATTTCAGGCTGAAGGTTCTTAACAAATGAAGTCTTACATGTGCAGCTTTTCCTATTAACACAAAAACCAGTAACGCAAATGTTTATGGAAAAAATTTGCTGATGGTGTCCGAAGGTTGCATTAACAGCATTGTACAATAAATAAATCTCTATAATAGACAGATCTTTTCTGAGTCCGAATTTCCGTACGTTTACCTCCACCCACTCGTCTATTCGACAGACCAGTCCACGCGTATACATTGCTTTAGAATACTATGCCAATTAGCTATATGTCTGTTTACAAAAGAAAAAACTCGTTCATCACAAGTGTGGTAGAGTTTGTGGCAGTTAATGGACAAAACCAACTTACTAAAGGCTTGCACACGCCCACGTTCTCTACCAACTGTGGAAATTTAACTGCTTTTCCAGTGCGTTGAACGTGCGACAAGGAAATGGTCGTTAAAAGAAATGAGAGGGCCTTAACAAGAAAGTGACAAAGAGATTAAATGAAAATACTCTACATCTTCTGTTGGTAGCAATTTGATTGTAGGTATATGGTGCATAATGAGACGAAACGAACTGGTTTAAATAAAGTTAGCAATAATATTACTAACTGTTCTGGCACACCACCTCTAGCTGTATGTTGTTATCGTGTGAGGGCGCGGTCCACGTCATTGGCTGCTTATCGCTTTTTAAAAGAGAGGTACGTCATCGCACAACGGAACGTAAATTGATACCAGTTCGAAACGAAGGGCAAGTTTGTCAACTATAAGGGACAGGTCATTAATTACTTGTGGGGAGGGGGGGAGACATTCTCATATATTTGATGGAATTTTCGTCCCCCCTCTCAGATTTATGTAGATATTTTGATCCCCACTCCAGGACTTCAGAAGAAACTCCATAGTCCTTCTCTTGAAATGCTCTTTATTTTTCGTCCCCCCGCCCTCTGAGTGTGCAGAATTTTGGTACCCCCTCCCTGATGTCTTCCACCCCCCTGGAAGAATTCATGACCGATCCCTAAGCGTTTCAAACACATCCCATAGCTTTAAGGCCGGTCACGTGTAGTGATGTCGTATTTCTCGCCACAAATAAAATGAAAGCGAAGGAACATGATTGTCGAGTAACAAGTGGCTATTTTCCATACTCTAGGGTGCATATCAACGGAAGCGAGACGCTTAATAATTTAGGGACTTTTTCCAACCCCCATACAACTTCACATCCCCATAATATCAAAGGAATAGTCTTAAAACTAAGCACCTGCCAATAGTAAGGGTTCTATCATCTTATTCAACGGGGGCTATTAACAATAGTTCTAGCATAGGGGCTAATTCATGTAGGACGTTTTTCGAGAGGGGCGTCAATTCGAGGATTTATGATACATATGGCATTAAAACACAGTTAATAAGAAAGTGGTTTATAAGAAAGTAGTAGCTACTGAAATGCTGAAAAACTTAAGAAAGTTCAATATTGGATTTTTGAGAGCTAAGAAATTTAAAAAACTCATTCATATACATTAAAAACTCCAATTTTCACGGAATCCCACCAACTTTTCAATTTAATTTATACATATGTCGTGTGTTGATCTATCTAAGAAAGTTCTAAGAAAGTTTTCGAACTGAAATCACGAAAATGCTTGGCAAGTTTCGATACTGATTCTAAGTAATTTTCAACACTGGATAGGAAAACTCTCTTATAGAAAAATGTGCAGTTCGTTCCATCTTTCTGAGTTCATGATGCTATTGAGTGATAAATTCCAGCAGAAGAGTAGGGGAATAAAGACTGTAACATAACACGAAGTGAAATGCAAATATGATGTAATGAAGCGCAGAAAATAACAGCGTGTGACGATAGAGCATCTGATAACCCAGAGTGGCAAGTTGAACGAGAAACTACTATTGTTTATCAAGCCACATGCAAACTTGAGACATTCAGCATGCTGGCAAGGATGAGTAATGTTATCTATCATAACTGGATACGTCATGGGATGGGGAGCACACACTCTAAAACTAAAAACAAGAGTTAAAAATAAGAGTTCAAAACAATTAATAGGAAAGCTTTAATGGTGTGAAATATAGAATAAAAACATCTAAAATGGAAGCAAAAAGTTTTGGCCAACTGATAAAAATCGAGAAACTTAGTCATAGTGAAATTGTTACAATAATGTCTTATGACTTTTCATATGGCATGGTAGACTATTGGTTTTTGTTAAGGATGAACTGTCCATTTTACGAGCTACAATCGAATCCGAGAATATATGGTTCTGGATTGGACTCCAGATAAAGGCAGATTAGGAAGACAATGAAGATCCTGAAGAAACCTCTAAGAAATCCTGCAGGTTCCAACAACCAGTTATATCACCAAAACTAAGAGTTTTGGATAACAAAGCTGCAAATTTCTGCAATCAACACAATTTGAAACACAGACATGAATAAAAGTCAATGCGTAGCTCTATGTACAGCCAAATTAAGTAATGTCACAAGGTCTCCTTCAGATGCAACAAATTCGACATAAAAATGGTCAAACCTCAATGCGATCACTTTTATGTTAGGTTGAGTGTCCTTGTGCATTGAATATAAATATATATAAATCTATATACTATACATACATATATATATCAATTTTAATTTTCTCCTGGTTTTTCTGAGCATTATATCAACCTTTCTGTTTGCACCCAAAAAGGAAAAATCCTGGTTACTCGCTAGCTACTGATCGTATATATATATATATATATATATATATATATATATATATATATATATATATATATATATATATATATATATATATATATATATATATATATATATATATATATATATATATATATATATATATATATATATATATATATATATATATATATATATATATATATATATATATATATATATATATATATATATATACACACACACACATATATGTACGTATTCTCGGAAAATGCTCGCACGCCTCGATACTAAGAAGAGGGGAGTAGGAGCAAGTAATGTAATTCATTATCTAAATCTAATTTTTGATTGTGTGACACTGACAACTTATATCATAATCACTGCTTTGCAGCAAGAGCTTTGGCGTATGAACATAGGCCATCTGGCTACTTTATGGTTATTTTACGCAAAACTAGACCTCAGCTTCGATTTAAATGATCGCAGATTGCAGCTAGGCGGGAGTGTAGAAGAGGCGGTGCGAGTTTGCATATCATGAGAGCTCACGTTACTACGCAGTATGCAAGGCAGAAGAGTATTAAAATGCACAGGAAGCATACAGTGACAATACGTAATGTAGTTGCCTTTGTTACTGCTGTTGATTCTGATACGATGGTACTGAAGGAGAAGACGGTGATGGTGATAATGACAGTAATGATCGCAGCTATATTTATGACAATGATGATGATAATGATGATGATGATTGTGGCAGTGATGTTGATAAGAGTGAGAATGATGATATTGACAATGATAATATTTGTGAAAGTGACTATGATGGAATGATGATGATGATGATGATGATGATGAAGATGATGATGATGATGGTGATGATGATGATGATGATGATGATGATGATGATGATGGTGATGATGATGATGATGATGATGATGATGGCCCACCCACGGTTGGAGACCTCCTCGTGGTGGTGGACGGGCATAAAGAGGCACATTGATAGCGAGTCATTTGCAAAGATTCAGAATTGGGGCAGTTGTCGATGACTTGTGGCAAACTGTCCAACCAGGCCCCGGCAGTGAACAACAGGCTCAGCGGATCAGACTGCAGTTCTGCCAAGTAACTGTTAGGATATCAGAGTGGATTGAGTGTAGCCGACTCAATTACCTCTTTTAAACAATTGATAGGCGGTCCACTAACCCCAGGGTCAGTCTCAAGAAGAAGAAGTAGAAGATGATGATGATGATGATGATGATGACGATGACGATGATGACGACGACATGCTAACCCATGGTTGGAGACCTCCTCGTGGTGGAAAGCGGGCACAGAGAGACTCTGCCCTTAAGTTGATAGTGATTCATTTCGCGAAGATTCAGAACTGGGGCAGATGTTGACGACTTGTGGCAAACTGTCCAACCAGGCCCCTTCAGTGAAAGTCAGGCACAGCAGCTTCAGGCTGCAGCTCTGATAAGTAACTGTTGGGGTAACAGAGTGGATTGAGTGTAGCTGACTCAATCACCTCTTCTAAAAAATTTGAAGGCGACACTGACCTCAGGGTCAGCCTAGGCCCCGTAAGGGGCGTACAGGAAAGACAGACAGACAACGACGACAACAACGAAGATGATGATGAGGATGATGACAATGGTAGAGATGATGATGGCAATATTATTGCATATGAAATGATCAGGACAGTCTACTACAAGATTTCAACTCAGATTAAGGTGGAAAGTGAAGATTACCTCTTGTGATCATGAAAATGTGAGTATAAATTTTGCACGAGGAGAAACCGATAGGGATAAAACGTTGAAGGAAAATGTCCATCCCATTATCTTTGCCATTACAAAAGACAATGAAAATGAGAAGCAAAATATCTGAAAAAACAAAACAGTTCCATGAAAAGCATGGTATCAGAATACAGCGGCATGTCCTTCAAACTTACACAGGAATTCTTATTAAGAATACTTACCAAAGGAAAGTATATTAACAGAAATCCAACACAACCTACATGAACGAACATGCAAGATAAGGAGAAGAGATACAAACATGTCATCTGCTATCTGCTATTTGAATACAGTATCGCAATCAGTAGACAAAAGATTAAATAAGAGATTAAAACAGAGTCTGTTTGACAAATGCGAAAGCAAAACAATAAGCGCAAGCATCTCCTCTTTAATCTCTTTTCTTCTACATTTCTTGTTCCGTAAATGTTTGTGCAGTAAGCAGTATTCTTTTTAGATTAGTATATGTTTTATATATAATTTTATAAATATAATTTTATAAATATAATCATATATATATAATTTTACATATATATGGCGATAAATGATAGCAGCAAGGTAAAAAAGAAATAAATAAATGCATACATACATATAGCAGTGTTTTCAGCATCAGCCGTCGGCCGTCGCATGCGAAGGCAGCTTTTTGATTTGTGACGCCTACTTTCCCTTAGGTAAATTGTATGATATATGATAAACAAAACTTTCCTCCTGCTCTTGCAACTCCTACTAAAATACACGCAACTCCTACTTCAAAAGCTGTTGAGAACACTGAATACATATATACATGTATATATATATATATATATATATATATATATATATATATATATATATATATATATATATATATATATATATATATATATATATATATATATATATATATATATATATATATATATATATATCATGATGAATGATAGCAAGAAGGTGAAGAAGGGTCTTTGTAAGATCAAGAAGAAAGAACACAAATTGAAGCCAGTAGTTTGCGTTAAATGACTTTTCATTGACATCTGAACAAAATCTGTTATGAAGGAATGTTGAAATTCAAAACCTAAGCTTAAAAACTTTTCATTAGAAACGCCTGGCGCCCTGAAAATTACTATGAGATGGTGATGATATTAACAATAACGAGTTGTATGCCTTAATATCCCCATGTGTCCTTCTGCATAGCTTTAGATTCTCGTGAGTTGATGCCATATATGAGCTGGAAATATATCTTCAACTTTCTGCAGCATTACGGAGAACGGAAATGAAATCCAGGTAAATATCTACGGGGAAAACAAGAAAGGAGACTTTCGAAACGTACGATTATGATTCTGATTAAGATAATTGCAAAATTGGATTATACAAAAGACCAGCTGTCCGCTAAACGACATTTCCATTAGAAAGAATTGTAGAGTATTGGTACCCTTTCACTTAAAGGCCTCATGTCGATTACAAGGAGGGGATTTTGTACAGTCTTTATAATTGACCTAACAATAAAAGTCGACACTCAAGCTCACATATTGCATTGTTTGCTATTATGCGATCTTTTTACTTGAAATAAGAACAACAATAAAATAAAGTTAGACGTTCTTAGTGCAGTTTGATTCTTGGAAATATACGCTTAACATTAACAAACGATTGATCCTTCATGCAAAAACTTAAATGCAATAAATGGAAGATATTCTATTTAACAATAAAGTAGAATGTGCCTGTCTATGGTCCGGGAGAAGAAAGAATGGGATTAACGTCAGAGCCATACGCGGATGTTTGGGAGTTTATGTCCATTGTACTAAAGAGGTTATGGTTCCATTCAATTCTGCTTAATGTATATCTAAAATAACCAGACAAACAGTATAAAATCTATGGGATCTCTACAAAGTAAACCTAGATTATTTCTTTCTTAAATCTTAGACTTTTGGTTGTGGCTACTGGTCGAGCTCAAACATGCTTGGGTAGTGATGCCCTCAAAATTATCCTATGAAATTACGTGCAAAGTTCTTGAAAAACTAATAGATACGTACTTAAATCACATTAACGATGAGAACACCGAAAAACCAAAAGTCGACATAAACAAAATGTCATCGAGTGATGAACTTTTCGTGGCTCTAGAGCAGTACAAATACGGCACTAGATGCCAGTGGTATGGTCATGTAGTCTTCTCGCAAAGAGGCCTAAACCATTGCAGCTCGCATATGCTGATATATGTGCAAACATGCTTAAAGACCAAAACCCAACAAAACACTGGGTTGCTATCATATCATATCATATCATATCATACCATATCATACCATATCATACCATATCATACCATATCATATCATATATCATATATCATATATCATATATCATATATCATATATCATATATCATATATCATATATCATATATCATATATCATATATCATATATCATAAATCATATATCATATATCATATATCATATATCATATCATCATATCATCATATCATCATATCAAATGTCACGCAACCAAAAATTTTAAAGTGGGTACATTAATGTGCTTCTTGTCTACCGATCAAACACACCAAGCTTGGGTCTCATTTACTTCAAACTTGAAAACAGCAAATGGAAAATCTACAGGACGACTCACTCTTAACATCAATAGAAAGTTCAAGGAGAAAAATAGATTTAGAAAACCCTCTAACAAGTAAAACTGCTGTAGTTAAAATAATACTGTTAACTTTAAAATTCGTGGCAATTGCTGATTAATATTTTAACATGCTTTATACACTTTGGTCGCAACAAAATGTCCGCTTTAATTATTTAACATATTCATACTTAATTCTTCACTTTAAGAAACCATCACCGATTATTATTTCAAAAACAATTATTAGTATATAAATTAATAAAAGTAAATAGAGTATGCAGAATCACTTATCGAATTCAAAAATTTGCAAACAACATTATAAATAATAATGATAATAAATGTCCCAATCCAAATAATACATGAACCTTACAATTGAACTTAAAGCCTAATGGCAATTGACAGAGATAGGAGTAGCTTCAATTATACTTGAATGCACAGGTGTGATTAACAGAAGATTTTGCGAGCTTCACTGACGTATTACAAGGAACAATCAATATCCTAACAATATGAAGAGTAGCTTCGCGGGGAGGTGCGATAGAGTGTAAACATCTTTGATCAACTAAAAATATTTCAAGTCAAAGCTACACTAACAAAGTATATAAGTAAAAGAAAAGAAAGTTTACTAATCGAGTACTGATAATAAATCGAGTACTGATGAAGATAATAAATCGAAACGTTTCCAACACAAGAAAGTATCTTTTGAATTTCTAAATATTATATATATATATATATATATATATATATATACATATATATATATATATATATATATATATATATATATATATATATATATATATATATATATATATATATATATACACACTCAAATAGCTTGTGCTGTAAATGCTGCAAAAATAATATTCGGTTAATGAAGACCACTATAAATATTATTAATTAATATGAACATAGAAGCTATTTTTAAAATAAAAGAGCATTTTATGATCAATAAAAAATATTTGTACTTACCAAATGAGCAGCTCTTGCCATTGGGTCAGGGAACTGATGTGTTAGAAGAGCTACGAGTGCTGAAAATGAGCACAATGCAGCCGAGAACAGGATGAAGAATGGAAGTTCTTTTTGTGGATATACTGACACCTCGTGGAAAGCTGTTAGGACAAAGCACCAACAATAAAATCTTAACTACAGGTGAAATTTCCAAAGAACATGGTACATGAACGTTCATTAGTAAAGTAATTTTATTTTATTTTTATTTTATTTTTTTTAAGTAAATTTTAAATTGCTGTAGGGTTGCTATGTATTTCCACGCTCATTAGAGAGAACATGGTACATGAACGTTCATTAGTAAAGTAATTTTATTTTATTTTTATTTTATTTTTTTTTAAGTAAATTTTAAATTGCTGCAGGGTTGCTATGTATTTCCATGCTCCCTGTGGTGTTGTCTTGTATTCCGTAATGTTATGTCTCCATATTGTTGAATGTAAGTGTAATTTTTATGAGCATAAAAAAAAAATTTCCAAAGAATGGCTCTAAGTCTCGATACAACTAATGTGCAATTGTCCAAAACAAAAATGCTGTAGACAGCATATATAAGACAACGACACAAGTTGCAAACATGTCCCTACTTTTTCGTATTAACAAGCCATGTAGGGTGATAAAAATACGCATAAATTCTGAAATTCGAAATTTCTCGTCTCACTGGTATATAACATAAATATTTCACAAGTTCACCGTAAAATTTCAGCAAATGACAAATTGAACAGAATTCTGTAAAGAATTCCCTGGAAAGTGATCGAGGAAACATAGGGACAAACAAAATTCCAAGAATTCATGAGAATTCCACCCTTTTGACATGTATATTCGACTCAACTTTAATAGGTTTCAGATCAAGCAATATGATAAAGTAGAAATGTTGAGTCCTTCTGCATAATAAAATATATTGATACCTGGAAGAAGTTCTCTATCAGCCGATTCTGTACACGTTGGATATGGGTGAAACAAATGTCCTTTCTCTAGTGGGTACGGCAATAGTCTAAAAGCTGAACAATAAGTAAGTTTAAGATTTTGAAAGTTCTTCCAACTCTAGAATTCAATTCTAATAAACAGCTTACATATCCCTACTATAGTGCTTAATCTAACAATGATTTTGGCTAGAAAGATTAAAGCGTATCATTAAAGGGGTGAAAACACGAGTTGTGGTGGTAAACGTGTCCTCAAAATCAACACAGGCCTAAGCCTATACCTTAAGGTGCTAGCTCCACATAAATCCTATAGTTAAAATCCGTGTATATATATTTCTGTAGTACGTTTATCATTTTGTGTACAAAGAGCCACGTCAGTCGTATAAAGTGCATGTTTTCTTTGTCAATAATTCCTTTGAAACCCTAAAGCATATACATTTGTGTGACTTTATAAAAGGATTTGGCTGTAATTAAACACCCCTGGAGAAAGACTAATTGCAGTCTTGCACCTTCATGATGCCATGAGAATAAATAAAACTATTTGCTTGTAGTCTCATAAGTGGTGCTTATTTCATTAGGCATTGGCGGAGCAAGAAATTCGCAAAACAGGTCTCAGAACACACAATAATAAGCTCCTACTTAGTGGTCCATATAGAATATTTGCATGAGTGACACAGAAAATGATACTTACTTCCTTCCCAAGTGCAATGGAGGAGATTCAGAGCTCCATCGATTTTTTTCCAGTGAGTCAAATGAAAGAAGGCGTACGCGATTGCTTCACTGTCACCCCTCTTCAAAATATGCTCTGGTGGAAGTGCCAGACTTTTCTGTTCTAATAGATACTACGATTAAAAACAGTCCAAATCAAATAAAGATTGAAAGGTAAACAGTGTCCAGAAATTATCTAGAATATAATTCACTAAGGTAGAGCTCTAACTTAACCTTCCCACGCTTTGCTTTCTGTCATGGCAAAGGCGAGAAATACTAAGTGTACAAGACTAAAAGGAAGAACAGAAAATTCTGATTAACTCTTACTACATAATGCAGGATTTCGTACAATATCTAATTTATAAATGAACACCAACCTAGGCTGGTTATATGCAAGCGGAGTCTCACCGAAATGGTGCTAACTATGTTGGCTCTGCACTAATATCTCTTGATAGACTATACCATTTGATAGTAAGATTGGGCAACCGTGGGCGACAGAAAATTGATTGAGCAGTGGTAAACGTAAGTGAAGAGCTTATTCACTTTCAATTGACAGTCCGCATGTGAAGAACAGTAGAACAGAAAGCCTATTCTCATGCTACCGGTTTGGTGAAGAGCATCCATTTACTATTCAAACATAACTAAGGTGGGCAGAAATAACACTCTTATCTAATGATAAACACCCTTCTGTCTATAATCTGGAGACATTAAAAGTACATAACTACAGGACTTTCTTTCCTCCATTTCAAAATATTTCAACAGAGCCGTTCTAAAGACCTTCTCAAACCTATTCTTGACATAACATACCAGATACTATTGTCTCTTCCTAATTAAAAAGGCTGCCAGTAAATATACGATGAGCGTTATTCTCAACGAAAACAAAAAAGAAAATATGTAACATCCCCAAATACCATTTATTTAATAAAAAACTGTCCATTTCGAGGGGTAATGCAGAAGTATCTTTTATATGTTCTATATAAGGATATATTTGAGGCTGTTTTCTTAGTTCCACTACTCCTAATCTATTCCTAATCCTAGGAGCTCTTAGTCCTGTGGACAAAGTGTCAAAATGTCTCTTCCAGAAGTAAAAACCTGCGCACTGTCACTGTTTATCGTCTCAAATGAAAGAGTTTCTTGAGAAGTACTAAACTACCAAACAGCGGTCTTTTGCAAAATATAATGACACAAAAGTCTTTGCGGTATCCCATTGGCTTTCAACCTTACTACAGTCAAATTACGATTGGTAAAAAGTACGAGGAACTCTGTGTCTGGACCTCTTCAAATTCCTGTCTCTCTCTTGAAACTCAAAAACTAGTATCAATGGGCAGTGAACTTGCGGTGAACCCACGGAAGTCTTTTAAGTAGTTAGATTCTAAAGAACAATTCCTTATATTCCCTGCATCTTTCGTTATTTCTTTAGCTTAGTTTAGTACTTCATAAGTACAATATCCAAGTTGCCGGAATCTATCAAAAACAGCTGAGCAAGTTGAAATTCAAAACGGATGTACTCTGCACAGACTTCTACCCAGATGCTGATGCATATTAGCAAGTAAATTGAAAATGAATAAAGTGAACTAAAAGAACAAAAGTCATCATTCATTTATTTATTCATTCATTCATTCATTCATTCATTCATTCATTCATTCATTCATTCATTCATTCACTGATTCATTCATTCATTCACACATATATTCATTTTACAGTCTTTATACACGGTAACTTCATCAACTAAGGCTGCTTTTCGGGGAACCGTGGTAAAAACTCATTTCGTATAAAAATAAAAGAAAATCTATAATATTGGCCCATGTAAATTTGTAAATGAAACAGGTTATAAATATCTCTAAAGTGGAAGTGCGAGACAGTGAGCGGCCTCGGCGAGAATCGCACTAGCGAGCCTCGGATTCAAGGTAATATTCATTGTCTTTGATCTTTAGTTCGAAATCGGCTCGGGTCATTCATTTTCTCGCACTTTCATTTCAAAATGTTTCCAAAATCTTGTTGTCTCTAACTTACATCATATATCTTTCAAATTACTTTGCAATCTCGATACAATTCAGCTTATAAAATACACATCTAATCGAGTTGGTAAAATAATTATGAAAAACGTAAAAACCCCAAGGTCCCGTTACCCCTTTACGAAGTACAAAGAATGAGATTTCCTTTTTATCACAGTAAAATGAAACTAGTTTTGGATCAATACTAGCTGAAGTCATTATACATCAGTCTACAACCCAAAGAAACGTTTTTATATCATCTATTCTATAAGCACATCAGTTATACAAAACAAAATGAGTGATCACATAAAGGACAAGGACAGCTCAGCTAGGCAGGCCGTGTTTGTTAGTACTTGTCGTAAAAAGCAAAAATATGAGATCGATTACATGAGTTGGCCATCCCCTCCTTATAACTTAAATTTCCCCCTTATGGAGAATTTCTCCGGGGTGGGACAGGTTGCCCTGAGGTATGATTCTAGACAACGGTCCAAATCCTGTCTTCACCAATGCACCTTGCGATATAGAATGCTACAATAGTACCAATGCCATCCTCTTGGTTAGAAATGCATTAACACCACACAATATAAAGCTCTTCTCACTTAGAGAAATCATTCCAGCCGTTTGTAACCCTAGCGTCTAAGGATTTATACCAATAAAAAGGGCCAAGAAACTATGACTCACTTTAGGAACATGCGGATTAAACTCTACAGCTCTGTGAATTGCTTCAATTGCACTAATCTCTGCAGGACTAACTCCCTTTTTACCAGCATTTTCGGGTGAAAATCTAAAAAGGAAAAAGGAGCATTATGGGAAATAAAAGACTAAAGTAACATCAATCACTTATACTGCGTAATGTTTCATAAGGGAAACAGAGTTGGCAGGTGATTCAGTTTTGTTGGAACGATTAGAGATATGATAATTGTTTACAGCGCCCGCTTAAAGTAATGACATTGGCTGAACACAGGTTACTACCATAAGAACATGGTTTGTCATGCAAGCACTACTCGAATGCTCAAAAAGTTAAGAAAGATCTATACTGGGTTTTTTGAGATCAAAGAAAACTGACAAGTTGATTATACGCATTTGAGATTCCGATTTTTAAGGAAGATCATTAACTCTTGTTTAATTTGCATAGAATCCCTGTGAAAATCTATGTAATTCAATGCTATATTTTGTGTATTGTCTGCCTGTCTTTATAACACTGCAATGTTACAAAAACTCGAGTATTCTTGCCAAGAAAGTCTTAAGCAAGTCTTAGAACTGAAATCAGGGCAAATCTAAGAGAGTTTAAGCAATGGGCAAAAATTTGCACAACTCTGTATTAATACTAAAAGCGATGAAAACAATGGCTAGGTGATTCTGAATTTCAAAGAGAACAACTAGATACTCAAATGTTGAACGAATGAAACATTTGGTTCTCATCCTCGATATTTGAGAGAAACTAGGTTTGCACTATCGCTTTTAATACTGTGCTCAATCCCACAAAATTTGCCAAGCTCGATAGAAACAGCTTTACATATTACTAGCGAAAACTAAGGCGTTGCTAAGAGACTTTAATGGATATGGTCTAAAAGCCCACAGCTTGGGTTTCCACTCAAATGAATGTTTTCAATTTAATCGACCGCTGACGTTCATGATTTGGGCCACTGACGTTCAATACTCCAACCGCTGATGTTCATGATTTGGGCCAATGACGTTCAATACTCCAACCGCTGATGTTCAAGGGGCAGAATGATTACAAATGATGCAAACGCTCTAGTGTCCTATATGAAACACTTGCTGACATCTGATAGGTTACTAGCAAATCCACCGCTGTCAATCAAATCCGATTGAAAGAGACGATTAACCTACCGATCAAATTCGATTGAATTGCCATGATGAGGACAAATCCGCTTATCAGTCACATTAGATCGAACTTACAGCCTTAGCGCACACAGAAACACTGCAAAAGCCTAATAGACAAAACTGAATAAAAATGTTAGGAATCGTGTCACAAACTTAAACTCCCATCACGTCGAAACATTGATGGAACTAGCTAAACACCAAACGTTCTAAGTCGACCATTTCATTTGTGACAAATTCAATTAAACCTTACACGACATAGGCACATCTTTGCTTCATTTTGCTTCAGTAAAACCTACGACAACTGTGCCAAAATGTATTTCATAACTCAGGTCAGAATAACAAAGATCCATTCTTTGCATACCCTTTTTCACTATGGAGAAAACACCTCACTGAAACATAGCGAACATAGCGCATTTGTCAGAATTTCTACTTGGACCGGTGAGTACCTGGATATCGACCCTGAAAGTCACAGTTGAGTAAATAATATATACGTCCACCACAACGTATCCATCAAATTCCAGACTTGGATCATAGCGGTCGCCAGTTGCATTTGAACTGACGTGTGAATAGTCGTAGGGTTTATAACGCTGAACCGGAATATTTCGTTGGCATGCATCAAAATTTGATCGTAAGTTGGTACTAATTTTGACAAGCCAGGAATATATTCACAAGATTCGATTTCTTATTATCTATTTTTTCCCTCATATTTCTTAACAAAAAGTTCTGACAGTTCTCAATTACCATCATGAAGCACGATCTCTATCACAGTCACTGCTATTCAGATGAGATGAGATTCAAATGTGCCAAAAGGGTACTAAAGAGCCATTCAGCGAAACTCAAGAAAATGCGGAACATATTTCGCTAGGAAGTTACACGATTTCCTTTCCTAAATGGCAAATAAAATACGGTGGCTCTCACGGTGGCTAAAATACATACATAAGAATATATTTATATAAATATATGCATAACATATATATATATATATATATATATATATATATATATATATATATATATATATATATATATATATATATATATATATATATATATATATATATATATATATATATATATATATATATATATATATATATATATATATATATATATATATATATATATATATATATATATATATATATATATATATATATATAATAATAAGTCAAAGCCGCACTAACTTAGTATATAAATAAAACATAGAGAATTCAAAAATATACTTTCTTCTGTTGTAAACGTTTCGATATATTATCTTCATCAGTACTAACATTACAATGATACGGGGCCTACTTAAATTTCCTACATAACAATGGGGTGACAATAGGTGTTACCCAAGGGGATCCTGCTTATTAACAATTGTTCCAGTGGTAGAGCGTAATTCAGGGGAGGGCCAAAGCTGTGAAGAAAGAAACAATAGAGTGACAAGGTGTACACAAAGGCCATATAAGAAGTGTAAATTGAATGCTAGACAAAGAAATAGGTGGGAAACACTGGAGAGTTGAAAACAATAGGCAGACACTACTAAGAAACCAGGCATTCTAAAAGAGAAGTTAAGAGTCTACAAATCTGACGTTAAGTCCTTCTGGTGCAAAACTACCTAGCTTAAACTGCCAAAACCCTTCTCTATGTCTAGACTCCCCAAAAACCCTGTCTATGATCTGAAAACTAACGTCCTCCATAAAACCGTGATGATTAGCTTCAGTAAAATGTCTAAAAAAATCTGCCTGTGTGACTACTTCTCCCTTAGAATACCTCCTGCTAGCTGACTTGTAATTATTAAATCTAACCCTAAATGACGTAAAAGTACTACCTACATACTGCTTCCCACAAACTTTACAACCTAATAAATATACTACCCCTGACGAATCACATGTATATCTACTGCTAATTTTAAACTCACTTCCAGAGACATTGGATCTAAAACTGTTACCCTCAGACATGAACCTACAAAGCTGACATCTCGATTTACCGCATCTAAAACAACCCTTATCTGATTCTATCTGCAACTTTGGAAGCTTGGCCCTAACTAAACTATCCTTAAGGTTGGGGGCATGTCTGAATACCACAAGAATTACGCTCTACCACTGGAACAATTGTTAATAAGCAGGATCCCCTTGGGTAACACCTATTGTCACCCCATTGTTATGTAGGAAATTTAAGTAGGCCCCGTATCATTGTAATGTTAGTACTGATGAAGATAATATATCGAAACGTTTACAACAGAAGAAAGTATATTTTTGAATTCTCTCTATATATATATATATATATATATATATATATATGTGAAAAGTCTGTTGGTACTACAGAACTTCACTATAGCACGAAAAAGCGGGAACATTGCTTTAGCATACTGAAAGCTTTTTTCGTCCGACACTCGTCAGAGTATGAAACGTCGGATAGCGACCGAAAGGTGAAACGAAATATATAGCCAGATGCGGGTACACGTGATATGATGAATAGTGCGTCTATTTGGCTCTATGATTGGCCAATTAGCACCTATTCACCATTGTTTACTTGAAGAGTCCAATTTTTTCACTTGGACTCTTCAAGTAAACAATGGTGAATAGGTGCTAATTGGCCAATCATAGAGCCAAATAGACGCATTATTCATCATATCACGTGTACCCGCATCTGGCTATATATTTCGTTTCACCTTTCGGTCGCTATCCGACGTTTCATACTCTGACGAGTGTCGGACGAAAAAAGCTTTCAGTATGCTAAAGCAATGTTCCCGCTTTTTCGTGCTATAGTGAAGATATATATATATATATATATATATATATATATATATATATATATATATATATATATATATATATATATATATATATATATATATATATATATATATATATATATATATATATATATATATATATATATATATATATATATAGATATATATATATATATACATAGGTACGTAGGTATATATTCATCAGTTCAATGAATCGTTGAAAACCATGGTACAAGACAGATAAACAAATACACTCACTTGTCTGCAACGGCCCTCGCCTTCAAAAGAGCAGCAGTATAGCATATAGTTGCTGATTTTGGTAAGCTGATGTCTGCAAACAAAATTACGATATTATCATTAATATAAATACAAACGAGGCATAAAAGCCGACGGATATCTATATCAAAATTAAGTAAACAAAAAATTTTATGAAAACTAAAGTGAGCAATTCGCTACAGAGTAAGTGCATACTAACTCGGCTTCGATTTCACACAATACGTTCTGACGAGTGGATTATACGATCAGTCTATTGCTTACATCTTTGAATAATAAACACCAAAGTCTCTTGGCTTTCATAAAAAACAGGTAGCATAAAAGTCAAATAACAAAACACATACGTTGAACTATGGTTTATGGGAAAAAGTAGCTAGCTCGATGCCTTAACGATATTTCTCATTATAAGAAAGTGATCTGTTGAAAAGTTCTTCTAGGTTTCTAAACAAGCCAAAAAAGCTTTGAGTGTGAGTATTTAAACCAAAATGCTTTCAACATGTCTACACCAGTATTTCAAGGCTAGGGTGTGAATGGTACTATTAAAGGGAGCGGTCTTTATTTACGACCGGGGTGGAGACTGAAGAGAAAATGGTGGGGTAACTGAAAAAAATAAGCTGTGCTAGGTGGGGTAGTTGAATAATTTTCGACCACATGTGTAGTGTAAAACATTTACCATATTTAAGCATAAATGCAGCCTTATTTTACTGTTTTCCTTCTGTGGGGAAAAGAAAATTTGACTTAAGCAAATGGTGGGGTAAAATTTGTTGAGGGCAAATAATACTTTTTCTTCAATCCCCACCCCGGTAGTAAATGATGATCGCTCCCTAAAGGCTGTCTTAGCATCTTGTAACAGTTTTAGCATCAAGCATAATGCTGTTGTAGCATCAAACACAGCGTGGATGTATCGCAGTGACTTTGAATGCATGATGCGTGTTTTCAGTCAATGTGTATATAGGGTGTGGTCACAAGGTTCTTACCCATCTTTGAGGCCCTTCTGAGAAGTTACGACCCAAGTGGAAAATTCTTAAGAAATGCTATTCAGTGATCAACAGCAAAACAAAACAAATATAATTTCCAACTGAATACGCGACTCGTACAACATAGTCCAATTAATAGCATAGAACTCAAAGCTTGATTGGCTGACCAACATTACGTGATAACCATCAGAAATTAGCCAATCAAGGCTTTTAAAAACATAAACAAATCATAACTTTCTCGTGAGTTTGCGCACCCAGACAGCAAATCAACAGTTGAGCTGTCGTCATGAGCTGATGGATCGAACAACCATTCAACAGCTACCATTGGTCAATAAAACAATCAAAGGAAAACATGGCGAATCCCCTAATTAATTGCCGATAGATACACTATTCATAAAGCAGGCTACTACTATTCAGCCAATTATTGACAGATCAGGAAACCAATCGCTCAATCAATAGACTATTCAATAGCGTATTACCATATGCTGCAATAAGTCACAAACCAAACGCCCATCTGCATTTAAATTCGGATTTCAGATTTCGGATGTGAAATCATCGTTCCCAGTCCACATCCGAACAGTCTTAAATCGCAAGACGTACAGACATACACAAAAAGCAAAGGAAGCGCATCCGAAATCCGAATTAAGTGCAGAAGGGCTGGCTTAAAATCGCCCTAGAGCTTTCTCATTAATAATGAACAAATGATTAAGTATAGGCTGAAATCTTGAACTTGACAAAACTTACCATCGTACTTTGTCAGAACTTGCTGCAAAAGGACAGAAGGCGTGATCAGAAGTGAAGGGTTAGGGAATGGATAAGTAATGATTAACAATGGTTAACAATGGCTAATGATGGCTTACAATGGCTAAATCGATAGGTAGAAAACACAAGTCATAACAGACAAAAACACTTAATGTTCAATTCAGTTCGATTAGAATTGTCTTGTTCACAACGAAGAGAGGAAGTTTAGTAAGGAAAGGTGTATAACGAGGCTGAACATAAACTCTGGAGAAAGAAAGGAATTGAAGCCAAAACATGAAGCCAATGAGACGCCCTATTCTTCCTGTCACGTGAGTTTTTAATCCGCATTTGGCTATATTTTATCAACCTTTCCGTCATTATCTGACATTCTGGTGTAAGGAACTTTCAGTACATCATATACATTTCCGCTTTCTCCTGCAATAGTATAGAAACAACATGGAAGAACAAACCTGAACATCAGAATAAGCTTGCATTTCTAACAATGCTTCGATTAGATTTTCATGAATATTCAAACCAGCGGGATATGGGTATTCCTTCAAAAGCTAGAGTGAAGAGATTGAGCTCAGTAAGCAATCGATAGATAACCTAAATTGGACAATGCAATTGCAGTGATAAAAAATCAATGGTTTTGAGAACAAGTGTAAACTATAGAAATTCTGTTGCAAAACATGTCGTGGGGGGATTGCAAAGTTGCATAGTGTGTCGAAACCGCCAGGAATTCAAGATCTAAATACTATACTAAAGCAAAATTTCTAAACAGTGTTTACAATCTTCATATGTGAAATTCTCTATAGAACACAGCCGCGAAAATCCCTTTGTCAAGTACTTTTTCGGATAATTTCTATCGTCGATAAATGCATGCTGAACACTACGAAAACTATGCTTGCGAAAGGAATAAATTGATACAAATGGCCAGCTATAAAATTTCACTTCATTTCAAAATTGTCTACACTCGTCTATGTACATATACAGTTACTAGCCCTGTAATTTATGTTTCATACTGATGGATCTTGGAATAGCTTCGAAATTTATATAAGAAAAAGGGCTCGTCAACAATGCTTGTCAACATTTGTAACATGAAGTTCTCAAATCTCTAGTTTTATAGCATTCTTCGTCACAATAATTGCTCGGTATTCACGATTTAGCTGCATTTCTACTGAAAGTTGCGATATCATTACTAATCAAAAGAACGATAGATTCTGATAATATCTTCCCCAGTAGTGGTCTCAAGTAATGGTCTTGTCTACAAATAGTGAAGGTATATTCATATACGAGTATACATTCACAAAAAACAAAGATTGCCTAACATCAAATGTGAGCTAAACCTTAATATTCTCGTTGTACTTTCTTTTCTTAAATTGGAATATTATTTAAATTCTAAGTGCCCGTCATGGTGGGAACTCAGATGGCCCACTACATATTCCCACCCTAACGGACACATTAGTAGTTATATTGTGAGTTTATTTTTCTTTTAATTGATAAAAAATGACAACGACGATACCATGGGGAGTAAAATTTCAATTATCTATCCTATAGCCATTACATACTGGACAAGTAAATAAAAATAACTAAATATGGAAGGAAAAATACATAAATAAGAGAAACATCCAGCTTGGGGATAGTCCAAGAAATAACTGACATAACACAGCTCAAAGAATGGACAAATAGTACGCACATCTTTCATCATTTTGACGGCTTCTTTAACCCTTCCTAATTTTCTTGCACACATTGCTAGTCGACGTCTAATATAAACATGAACATTTGTATCTCGTCCTAAAAGCAAAATATCTGGTAAGGACTACAAAAGACAAACAAAACAGATAATATGAAATATCTGATAGAAGACGAGAAACATGAAATTAAGTCAGATAATATATCTTTCTAGTTTGCTACCAATAATTAAATAAAGGTGAGAAACGTTCACAGAAGAAAGGGGGAATTTCAGGAAGAGTGAGGCAAGTCTGGTAAGATCCATGAGGAAAAAATTAGGGATGTTCATGAAGATCAACTTCCAAAAATTACAAAATCCAACTATGATAATGTCACTTCAATATCTTGCTCTTTGCAAGACTTCTTAAATAAAGGCAACAATTGACTACTATACAATAAATGGAAGATTTTCCTCATTTATGATAAATGATGGGTTGCATTGGAAAAAAAAGGAATGATACAAGAGGGGATGCAGAATCTCAATCTTCAACTGGAGTTACAGATTCTATTTCGAATAACCCAAGTAATGCACTCAGGTGGAAAAACAAACCATAAAAAACATGCGAAAGGAGCCTACTAGAAATTACGCGTGATGACAAGCTCTTACTTTGAACAGTTTCCGATTCATCATTAGATGATGGTGAATTCTTTTGACGTATCCAGATCTCACTTGCTTTTAGCGCTTGCTTGAACTGAGATTCAGCCTTATAATGCAAGATGAAAAGTACAATGCATTATGCAACTCTATAACTTAACACTTCTTGAATAGCAATGAATGAAGAAGTCAAGCATAGACTTTACATAGACTTTTGAAATTTCACCTAACTCAAATGCAGATGGTTCCGGAAAATCCATGTTTGACAATTGCAGTCATTTTCTATTATCATCTTAGAATTTTGATCAGATCTGAAGTTGCTTATTTTTAGCCAAAATTTGGATCCTAAGTGGCTTAATGGTTGCCATAATTTTTCCGATATCTTTCGGCAGTTATACGAAGGGAAGGGGAAATAAGAAAAGAACTCATATTTTCAGCATACATATATATGTAAATGGGCTAAGAAGTCTTGACGGGTTTCTATTTTTCCGAATGCTGTAAGGCTTGATTTCCTTGCCCTTGCTCCCTTTCTACTTGACTAAAGCAAGGCGCACACTAGAGCACTTTGCTCAGCAAAACGCCACGAATGATACTTTACTAAAGCAAAATGCTCCCGTGAGCGGCGACCATAAGGACCTATCGAGGATTGTTAAGAGCACCAGGTCACTTTCTCGATTTTCTCCTAGCCATTTCAAAACTTAACAATGTGTTGCAAGCCTGAAATTTATGTTGCTTCAAATTCAGAATCAGAAATACTAACACAAGTATTTGTAAACATTGTCCTGCAATGCGAGAAACACTGAAAGACTCATCCCACAACAATAGTCTTATTCTTTTGACATTGAATGAAAAATCAAGCGAAAACTTAAAAGCGCCTGACAATCCAATGTCGATATTGCACTATTCTGTTGAGCATTTCCCCATAAAATTAGGGAATAACTGGCCACGGAATAAATTTAAGTCTTACGTGGGCCAGTCAAGTCGTTGCAATAGAACAATATACTTACATCTTCAATCGTCCTTGCTTCTTCTTCCGATAATAACACGTGAGCAGTAGCACAGCTAGAAGAAATATAAATCACGTGTTATGATAAGCGGGAAGAAAGAGTTCGCTCGTCTGAAAAACATTGGCAACCAAAATGCAACAACTTTTAGATACAATTTACAGCAATACAAACAGCATAAGGAGCAAAACCTACAACTAAGAGAATTGGCAGTACAAGGTATTCAGCATCAATGAATATCAAAGCAAGGAACATCTTACGTAAAACAACAAAGTAACGAATATAATAAGAGTTATGATCAGTTAGAGGAGGAAATGAAGCTAAATTGGAGCTTAAAATGATGGTCAAAACAAGGATGGAAATGAAGCTGCAAATGAAGATAGAAATGAAGATAGAAATGAAGATGAAAATGAAGAAGTAAAATGAAGACCAAACAAAGCTGAAAATGATATGAAGATGAAGATAGAGATGAAATTGAAGATCAAAATGAAGGTTAAAATGAAATTGAGCTCAAAATGAAGATCAAATGAAGTTGAAACCAAAATGAAGATTAAAATGAAGTTGAAAATGAAGAGGAAAAGGAAGATCGAAATACGCAGTATCTTACTTGCAAGATTCATTCACAACATCATGAGCTAATGCAATACGTTTGACAGGGTCCTTTTCCTTCCAGGCTTGAACCATTTCTAAGTTGTGAAAAAATTAAGGCGATTTGTGCGACAAAGACCTCCAAGTTCAACTGAATTGTTACGCAAGGTATTCAGAAAATTAGCTCAAGCTAACTGCTGCTTTGCCAATCGTCCTTAAACTATAGCGTACATTAATGGCTTATAAAATAAATGCAAGAACAGGGCAAGTAATGCCAGACTGTGGAGGAAAAGGCAGGATAACAGGCAAGGAAGACGAGGATAAACAGAAGCAACGAGAATGCCACTATAGAGACTTCAAAACTACTAATAACCTGGCTCAGATCTGACTCTGCGGGTGCCGTTACTACGAGGACCAATCGGTTGGGTTTACTTTCAAAGCAAATCAAGAATGTAAGTGCAATTGCAATAAGCAGCAAGAAGTAGCAAGGTATGTAGCAAGGCCTGTGGTGCGATCATTTCATTTTCAACTTTTCCAGATCTTTTTAAATTTTGTTTCAAAATGAAATTCTCCGTAATTCACCGTAAAGTGAAGCATCTGTTCTGTTGAATAAGGAAATGTCGAACAAACTGCTAATACGTACAAAAAGATCCATAAAACATTGAAACCAAAAACAAAAAGAAACTCACTATAATCACCCGGTCTTGCTTTAGTAGGATCTGAATCAATTTCACAAGTAAACAGCGACTGGAAAAGAGGAAATTTCGTTAGCAACGCCAAAAATCTAGGCTGTTTGCATCCTTCTGCACCTTATACAAATCGCACACAATTTTACAATCCAATCTACCAACATGAATTTCTTATTGGCTTAGGAGATCAAGGAGCAATCATGATTTAATTTTCCAGTTTCGTAAAACGATCACCTTGCGAAATGCATCAAAAATCTGATGAAGAACAATCAACAAACACCATCTGCCCATTCGATGCAACTTCAGTAGAAGCCAAGCTCATCACGGGCCTGGAGTGCTTATTGGATCAAAATCTGAATGTAAAATCAATGATATTGATTCTGGATAACTCAGGAGAACAATTCCCACTTTAAAGTGTCAATTCCTTAAGCTCTTATCTTTCTGATAGTAGCAGTATCAGATTCAATAGCCCATGATATAGCAAAAAGTGGAAGATAAAAGAATAAAAATTATCTTGGGCATGTAAACTAATAAACATTTTTTTTAGGTAATATAAATAAAACCAGAATTTTCCCAACAATTCTATATAGATATAAACAAGGAATGAAGCCAGATGTTACAAGCTGTTTATAACATCTTTTAGATCAAGTTTTCTAACACGGAAAGTGGCCGACACCTAATGACCATAGTCACAGTTGTAGAAACTAGCGATCTACCTAGCCAAACAGATATCACAGAGGAATGCAAAAGTTTCCTCCCTGGAAGCCTATTCCCTAAAGATTTCATTTACCACATGAACATGCAATGATTTAATCTATACTATTGCAATTCATACATATTACTTACTAGGTGGTCCTTCATTGACAGTGACATATCATAGCTGGTAAGAGCATCTAAACCTAGTACCCATTTCAATCTGAAAACAAAACCACACTAACATCAGAAAATGGAAAACAATTTCTAAAGAATTATGCTTAGGCATCTAACTGCCATAGTGGCCATTGTGAACAACTATGTGTAATTTAAAACTTTTTATAAGTATATTTACTTACTGCATATTCATTGCATCACAAAATATTGATGGCTAACGCGAATATGGGGTTGAAAATATAAAATGAAGACATAAATCAATAAAAAAATCACAGATATATAAAAGCAATAGAGAAACTGATTGAATCATGCATAATGTATACTTGTCAATACTACCAAAATGTTTTAGAATTATTTGATGACATAATGCAAGAAAAACGTTTTCACTTCTTTTCTGTTCACAATATTGCTACACAATACCAAAACTCTGTTAAATCTACCATTACACTTTTGGACTACACACAGTTTGCTACAAGGCATGGCAGCAGGAAACTCAACATACAATTCTGCAGCATGAAATCATACTATCAAATACTAGACCCTAATTCTTTTTGCTTGCAAAGAAGCTAAAATTTCTTTTCTAATGTAAACAAGGAAGCAAACAAGCAAAGCAAGTGAGCATGGAAGGGAGCACGCAAGTAACAAGCAAGCCAAACATATTTGCTAGTGCAGCCTGGGATTCCAGCAGTTTTTCAAGCTGATACATGGCTGTAGCTTAAACCTTTTGATTCTATCTGAGAACTCCATTTACTGATATATGAGAGAATGGTAAGTTGAGTTTACTATTGACATGCAGTAAATTGTATAGAAATTAAAACAATAGATCAATAAACAACTATTGTATGATTCCACATATTACCTCTGATATTCAGCACCTCTAAATAGATTCATTGGATTCCTCCACATCTTACATTCTATGAAAAATAAATCAGATAATGAAGCGACTCCATTTGAAGCCTCTGTTGAACTATCATACTATACATACAATTGTAGATTAAAAATTATAGAAAAGCAACCTAGAACAATGGCAAAGTCACAAATATTGAATTGTACAGAAAACTCATTGATACAATTTCATAGAAAATTGGAGCATAGATAACTCTTCCAGCTGGAGCAGATCTATGACTTGTGTCAATAGTATGGAATATCAGAGTATCATTGGCCAGGAAATTTGAATAGTTATTGAGAACAAGATTAAAAAAAGTATCAACTACCACGTTTGCTAAGAGTCGGCAAATATTTTTCACAGATTATAAAAAATAAGCCTCTTGCATGATTGATGAATTTTTCAGCATATAGTTAACAACATAAAGCAAGGCAAATATTGACGAAGTGTCTGGACAAATTTAACATGTTTCATTAAGGTTTGTGAGAAAAGCTGCAATAATGAGCAAACACTGTGACTACATAAGCCAGCTGTTTGTTCAGCCAATGAAAAATATCAATTTCACCATATACATATTAAATCAATCAACTGTAATGCAAAGCTAAAGTGTCTCATATTTTTATATATATTCATTCCTTATATATATAAATATATATATATATATATATATATATATATATATATATATATATATATATATATATATATATGATTTCCAGGAGAAAAGCTTTACCTGTTTCATTTTATTTTATTCCATTTCAAACATTGAAGGCTCATTAATGCCTATTGTCAGTAAATTGCAGTTACTCTAATGAAATTTAACCAAACCTTCAAAGTATCATAGGGTTATCTAAAAATCTCTCAAAATAAAATTTTCCTTCAATACTCTATAAAATTACTGTATATAAATTACAATATATATATTTTGTACTATATAAATGTTGTTAACCAAACAACCTGCATCCAGGAAAGTAGAAGTAAATAAAGATATAATGGGGTCTCTTCACAAATATAATTTTATAAGAAACTAACTATTCAATATTCTGGTTGACTTAAGAAACTGAGAATATCACCTATTTGAATATCGCCATTAATACTTGAAAATTGTGAACTAGAACTGGCAAATTAGATTGGTTCTATTGGAAGAATAAGAGATTCACTACTTTCTACTGATATTTGTGTGGCTTAAAAATTTTTACTTACAAGATATCTTCCAAAGGTGGGGATACTAAGCCCCCTTCAACTTGCAGCTAGGGTGGCTAAGTTCCCAGAGCTCCTTTTCTTTTAAATTACTGTTTACATCTATTCATAACACTGCTCAGTGATATCAGTGATATCAGTGATATCAAAAACACAACACCATCATCAACAATATAAACAATCCATTACAAGTATAGGACAAGCAAAGTCACCCAAAACACCCAAAAATTACCAACCTGCTTTCAGGCCCTGTGAATGCTGTGAATCATCACCTACACCAAGCAAAGGCCCAAGGTGAGAAACAGAAAGTTGTTCAATAAAGGATGTGCCAAATTTTCGAAAGTACCACCATTCAAACATCTAAAATCAAAAGAACAATAAAAACTAATTTTTTGCTCAGCTCACATAATGCTAACTTTCCATAGAGATTCAAGCAAGAGCAGGCATCATTGCTTAAAATAGTGCAATACTTTAATACTATATGACCATGAGTAAAACAATAAATACTATAAAAATCTATAAAATGGTCCTATATTACTGGTGTTAATATACAGAAACTCTCAACAAAAGATGTAAATGCCACACCCAAGGTATAGGACTTAAATTAGCATAAACACTTACAAGGATAAGGCCTGAGATGAATGATGATGTCCCTGTGAGTGCCACATAAAACTTTGGTGTGAGTCCTGACATGAATATAGAAGCTGAAATTTGAAGCAAAAATCATATACCATATCATATAGCTAGTATGCAGGCATACAAATGTCTATTCAGGTATGACACTTCAGAAAATATACTTTCTTTCTTGGCACTTCAGATCATAATTGGATTCAAATGTATTCGCATTAACAAGCAATTGATTGAAGCAACTTAGAAGTTTGTTTCACAAGTCTATTATCTATTTATATATTTTATACATATGTTAGACCACAGGGTTGATATGAAACTCCTAGCTCCTTGTCCACAAACACAAAGCATATATTTTGGAAAGCACTGCCTAGAGTGTATTTTAAAAACAACACTGCAGCTGTAATCATTTGTCTTTCCATTGTTGATGGAAATAGAAAATATTTTTTTATAAATGAGGACTTAAATTTCCCAGAGGAATGATGCACTCCACACATAGGCTGCACCCCCAATGTTTGAAGCCAAGGTTATATAACAGATGCGGCTTATAAGCTTCTAAGGTATATACAAAAAAAGCTATGGCAAAGAAACCTTTTATATACAAAACAAAACACATGTGAATAGAGACATGAATAATAATGGTAATCAATCAACAAGTAAGATACCAGAAACAAGAGAAGAAGCAAGATTCACACATGTCATTTGAATTAACAAACTACTGATATAAATGCCATATAATTCCCCACTAGGGTTACTACTATAAATTGGAAATCAAAGTAAAACCAAAATGACATAGGATTTCTAATGGAGGAGGCACATATAGAAGGGGGCATTAGTGAACAAAACATTACAGTAAACAACTTGTCAGATTGAAAACTTTCAAAAATACTTGTCATATCTTTGAAAATAATACACCAATAACAGAAAAGACCAAATGCTTATACTATAGCTAGCTCAAATAAAGATAATAGAAATAAAAGTTCAGTGCCCAGTCTGCAGAATATGGCAACTGGATGCACATGAAAGTTTACATCAAGGGAGGATTGAGCACAGAAACTTAGGCCTTGTATGCTTACACACTAAAAGGAAGTAGAAAAATACTTGAAGAATAACAAGAGAATGAACATAGAGATACTCTCATTGTCACACATACATGACACACCTGGAACAGTTCTTCCTGTGTCTATGAGATAAAGTACTATTGCCATACTCTGCAGATTGGTCCAGTGCCAATATAAGTTTGATAAAAAATGTTTTGATTTTGTGAATAATAATCCTATGTCTTGCCAACTACATGATAGCTGGATTCCACTTTTATCAAACAAATAGACTGAAATTTTCTAAGTAAATGGATTTGGAAAATCTATTTGCACTTAGACACTGATAGACTACTACTTGTACCATTTTCTTAGCTTCTTGTTAAGGTAGGTATGCATTGTGAGCCTAGCTAAATAAATTAGAATGAGTCTAGAGCAATTTAAAACTTCTAAATTTAGGACAATGCAGGTAGATGAGGACATATCTGTCAAAAGTAAACAGGACATTTCCAACTGTAATTTTAGTAATTTAAACAATAGTAAAAATTTAAGTGCTTCTTTCATCAAAGCACTGATATTTTGTAACCGTATTTACATCACCGAAATCTGCAAATAAAACGAGTGATATTGTGAAGGAGGTGTTCGTATGCATTTAGGGATGCATATGGGGAAAAATCATAACGCTGCTGGCGACCAGCTGTTTCTGCAGCTTTATAATGTTTTCTCTCTGTGAAATCTAAAGTGATTAAGTTTCAGTACAAGGCGCAAAGCCGCAAGTCAATTTCCCTTGGTGAAAGTTTCTGAGAAAGTTCTACCATATGGCTTTTCAGAAACTGTACATAATGCTAGTTATGAACAAACAGAATTACATAGCAAAATTGCAGGGAAGAGCAATTATAACCATAACAGGCAGATAGCCCATGAAACAGCATACCAAAATTTATATTCTCTTTCAATCTGAGAGGCCCGCGAAAGGTCCACAATAAGCCCACAATCATCAAAAACCATATTCCCCAAAGGTATCTCCATGACCAAGAAATCCACTGTTTGACTTTGCAGCCAATGCTTTCGTCGCCATTATTCCGCGGCAGCTGAGATGCAGAGTCACTATCATCATCGCTAACCATGATGCCGGTCTTCAGATAACACCTTATCACTGCCTCTCTACAAGAAACCTAGAAAAGCAGTGCTAACAGACTTTAAGTTAACAGTAATGGTGATGGTCTTTTGCCTTTAAGCAACAAATGCTAGGCCATTTAACTGAAAAAGAGGTTAGCACCAGGTGGCTTTATCATTTCACACTCCTCCTCCACGCTCCTCCGCGATCAGATACCATCAGGTTTCTACTTTATCTAGTAAGTTATGCTGGCCTGGATGGCTTGAAGAAAGTAAGCCCATTTTCACTCTGTTGACTTTGGCTCAAAAACCAATGTTAACGCCATGGTAAATTAATGAAAATCAGCCCACTTCTATCTGGCCAAATCTGATTTTTATTACTTTTGCTGCCGTACATGGGCCACAAAAGTCTTACCTTCCACGGATGCACGTAATTTGAAGGCAACACTTCTTTGAAATTCCATGCATTGAAGATAAAAAACGTCCATATATGACATATTCCTTTGCAGGAGGTGTATCAAACTCTCTGCAAGCAGTATACACGACCCCAACCAAGCTGCCTTGATAAACATAACGGTCTTGACATAATAAAAGTTGGCCCAGGAAGAAGACCATAAATAACATACAACTGTATTGCTAGTCCATATACTTTATTTAATTTCATTTAAGTTGAACAGAGGATAGAACTAAAGTGCAATGTGTACATTTACAAAAGAATATAAAAGTATTGAAAATATACAGAGAGGTCTTCAGATCTCGCATAACTGCTCGAAATAGAAGAAATTCGGTTGTCAAACTTCAAAAATATTGCATTTCACATACTGTAAGTTACGAGTTACAATTTGCAGCCCCCAAGCCACTGTCACTTTTGATTAAAGATTATAATCAAAACCACAAATTTCGAGACAATACTCATGGATTCATCTATGACAGTCACTACTATACCCCTTGCTTCATTCCAATGTGATATCCTATCATCCTTTCAAATGCGACTCGATTGATATACTTTGCATTCAACAGAAGCGCAATTCATCCACGCAGACATCTTTTCTATCACAGTAGATTCTGAACAAATAATAGATTTATAGCGTATATTCCAGATGAATTCATCGACACACTACATTGGGTAATTGCAAGAAACGTCTGCCAATAGGTTTGCAAGACTTGGGAAAGCTAAGTAGAACATGCAAACTACAAATAAAACCTAATAAAATTGCCAAAATGAAAGCAAACTATAAGAAAACGTATTCTAATGGAATGTTTCTGGTGCAAAATTGGCACAGAGAGTTAGAATTTAATGCATAAGTAATTAGTTTAATAATAAATATAAAATTAAGCTAAGAATAAGTCTATGATTATATAAAAATTTTACAGGTTTGCTAGCAAGATGAATTTATAGGCAAGCAATAGAACTATATTCAATACCAGAATCTGCGAACATGCTACTTGAAGTCCGTAGAAACAGACAACTTCAGTGCCTCTGAGACAGACAACTCCAGAACTTCTGAGACAGACAATTTCAGTGCCTCAGAAAGCTGGAAATTTTCCTTTACAAAGTATAATAAGCAGATAGACCAAGTTGCATGTCATTCAATCTTCCCAGTTTGTTTCATAATGCATAAAAATCAATTCAGGTCAGTTTAATGAGTAACTGGATAGAAACTAAGATGTGTATATGCATACTAATGGTTACTATGCCAACTAGTCGTGGTATCGATGACTTTCAGGGAAACTTCAATAATAACTAATACTGCAGATTATTACAGCCAAGGTAACACCAATAAAAAAATTTATAATTTAATTTAGATAGCGTTATAAATCTCTTTTTGCTAGTACCTAAGAAAATGTTTATAATTTAGCTTCCTGTGCACGACCAAGCATCAGACAGACACGACTCCGTGCAAAATGCGCAGGTGCGCAATACACTACTGCGCGTAAAAGGACGTGAATCAGCAATTTCTTGAATATCATCTGGTAGCTTTGCTACGCCATCTGGCAGAATCTGGATGATCCGATGTACGCAGGCATTAACTTTACGAGTGAAACATCATACGATACAGGGGTTTGAATACGCTAACATCGAAGCACAATATAATTACTCCACCATTTGAATCAATTCTTCGTTCTGTGTACCAGTTCTGCTTCTGCGATCTCTTGTTTCTTTCGTTGATGAGCTACTTTTTGCAGCCAGTGACTGGGAGTATTCTTTCTGGGCCTTGAACTTTTGGTACTCCGTCTTCACCTAAAGGAGAAAAACAGCAGTATGCCAAATCCGTCCTAATGAAGTGCACCCACCATTGCAATATTAGCAATTCAAAGACCTTGCATGGGGCTTATTCGAGGGGGGCTTTTTCGAGGAGGGACTAATTCAGTTGGAAGGCAGGGGCATATTGACCGCTTTTTATCTAGGATGCTGCTTTATAAAAGGGGCCAGTATTGGGTGCAGTCCTCTATTTTCCTTAACTATCAAGTAATAGGACATGGATGAACCAAGTTGCTGAGGTTGTATGATAGCAGAAGCAACGTAAAAATCGATTTCAAAAAGCATAAACAATAAAAAGCAGCAGTTAGCTTTGCTCATTAGCAACCAGTACCAGCGTAAGAGGTGCTGTGATGAAAACAAAATGAAAATTGGTATACAGAAAGGGGCACTGATAAGCGAACAGCTACTTGCAACACAACTTTCCGACTCTTACCTCTCCGTTCAATAGAATGTAGCAGACGAAAATGAATAAACCCTGAAAATATAGATGATAAAAACAAGAGTAAGAAAATTGGAATGAGTCTCGACAGAAACGACGCTTGATACATTTATAGCTACGCTTGCATATAAAAAAAGGATTTATTGGCGCATTGATACTTCCTGAATGGGGGGGGGGAGGCGGTGTCAAAAACTATTATCTGAATTTTCCCAACACTATAAGGTTAAAACTCAATTCCATCAAATCAAAAACTCAAAAATAAGAGATTCCTTCGATAGTTTCGGTTTGAATGGTGCATTTTTTATGTTATTTATGTAATTCATACTGCTGAAACGGTATTTTCGATCTCAGAATGATTAAGTATGCTATAAGTATTGACATTCGCTCTTAGGCTCCGTATCAAATGATTCCGTTTTGGCATTCCTTTTGCACTGAAATGTTTTCCTAACCGGCATCAAATGAACACGATTTGAAAACGGAACAATTTAAAAATGGCATAAGTCGTTTCAGTGTAAACGCTCGAAAACGGAACAGTTTCGTGCCGGACTGGAAGGGAGGCCAACAAGTCTCCTAAAACAATCGACTTCACTTCCAATCCGACATTAAACTCTTCCGATTGCGAGCGTTTATACCGAAACGACCCATACCGTTTTGAAAATCGTTCCGTTTTCAAAATTCTTTTCAATTGATGCAGGCTAGGAAAACGTTTCAGTATAAACGGAAGGCCAGAACGGAACAACTTCGCACCATTTTCTAATAGTGTAATCGGGGTCTTAAGTTATAAATCTAGTAATGAATGAAGGAGCATGAGGGAGCATGGTGACTGTCATTTACCCTTTCAAATTCAATAGCTCGACATCAACTGCGGGACAAGTTTTTTCTCCTTAGTTATTGTTTTATATGTAGCTTGTAATCGTATTTAAATTTTAGTTTAGATTTATGTTTTATATGTAATGGCCCCGGGGTAGTCAGGATATTGCTCCTCGGGGTATCGTCTTTGTAGTATAGTAATGTTTGGCTTGTAAGTAATGTTATATGTAACTTGTTATTGTAGGCTTTTTATTCTGAATAAAACAAAAAATTAATGAAGCTTGTTCAATGCGAACAGATTTAACGAAAATGTACTATATTTCCAAATATTGGGGGAGTGTGACATCCCCAAACTTTCCAGCAGTTAGGCCCCTGATAGCTATCATGGTGAAAAAGATACATTACTCCAAACGGAGATGTCGTGGCACTATACAATTCTGCATAGGACAAACCTGGAATGAGTTGAAAATCGTGAACAAATAGTCGAAAACTAAAGTCTCCTCGTTCATTGCAAAAACACCAAATAGCCATGTCAGTCCAAGGATAGGCATCAGGATAAGTGTCAATCGGGCAGAAACTCTGTTGAATGAAAACAAAAGACGTATCAAAACGAGAGGCTAGCTACAGGTAGTGTTTGTATTCTCCTGCAAAGTGACGACAAAGAAAATGAAATAAGTTTGGGAGGTGCTATGAGAGTATTGTGTCAATATGAAAAATAAATTCAATGCAGGCATTCACAAACAATCAGTCAAAATGTAGTGTCTAAAATCTATCCACTAATGACCAGTGTACATGGGTCATAATACCACCTACAGAAAGGACACCTGCAATTTACACCTTTAAGAAAACTCCATTTCATCAGAATTAAATCTCATCTCAAAAAGGAATACATGATCGAATGAGGAAGTTTTGCCTTCAAAATTATCAATAACGAAATCAGTTTCACATCTATGCTTTGTTTCTATCTGTATAGATATATGGTGTCTGAGTATGCCTAGATTTTACTCATGACAGAGCTTCAATAGTAGTTAGAGTTTGGAAGTAATGATCTTAATTGACAACACATATGGCTAAAAATAAATTTTTGAGCCAGAAGTCTCAGCTAATTTAGCAGCATTAAAAAACCCAAATCTGGTTCATTCCATCACTCATACCATGGATTCTAGATACTAAATGCCAACGAAGGGTACTATTGTTAGCATAAAACCATGTATGTTAAGAATCTATTTTCTAAAGACGCCTAATTTAAAGTAAGGCTCTCTTGGCCTATGAATACTGTTGCTGCATATCTTAACCTTCACATAATGCGATTCGAAAATTATCCCATAACAAGAAGAGACAGTGAAACCGCATTTCTTACTTCAAGGTGCTTCCATCAGATTGGTGCTCGACAGCCGTGCACAGTACTTTCGTTAGAATACAAAGGTTTACCTGTATGATAAAATATGAACGTTTTTAGATATTGAAAGCAATTGCCAACTCTAAAATCTTGTCACTGTAATAATCATAGGAAGACTATCGATTCTCAAGTAGATAGAAAACCGATCGGTTCTGGTCAAAGATGACACAAGGGCTAATTCATCTAAGCTAAATACTCCGAGATAGCCAGTGGGTTCCGTTCCTATCCCCAACCATTCATCCACATTTCTATCCGTCATATCAACAGCTTGGGAAAAAGAAAAGGGAAAGTTATTTTCTTAGTATTAATTAGGAGGAATTGTAGCATAAAACCACAACTGCACACTCCAACGAATAAACCACACCGAAACAAGTGATTTCCACTAGAGAAGCAAACTAGCAAAGTAAATGGAAATCAAAAGATATCGTTTGATTCAGTTTCAAGCAGAAACGGGTAGCTACTCAATTCAATTCAATTTCATCAAGCAATGCTAGATACAATGTACATATGCAAGATACAGATGAAGTTACTAAATAAAATTACACTACCCTACATTACAATAATACAATAAAGATATTAGCATTACGTCTGACTATGGAGGAGCTCTCAAAATAGGTGAACTTATTGAGAGAGCCCCCCCCCCGCACCATAGAAGGAAAAGAAAAATATATATAGCAAGCAAAGCATGCTTGGGTACATAAAACTAATTCAGAAACTATTTAATGAGGTTCAAATTCATGCGAGCATTAATTAACACAATATAACGAAGTTTCTAAGAAAGATTCGTTACGAAGATTAGGTGCTTAGGGATTGCATGGTCTCAATTAGAGGAAATTCAATTAATATACCGCATTCATTGAAAGCGACAAGGAAGATCATGAGCCAAATCGATTGAACGGAAGATAAAATAACATGGCTTCAAGTTTGAACAAATGCAAACGCACTCAGATTATGCAAATTCTAAATGGAAAATGCTGATAACTATCGATTATCGACAATATTCAAATGCAACATACTGTAATAATGAAAGCTACAGGCCCAACAAAAGCCCAAATGGCACCACTTTCTATTGACAACCAGCAGCTGTAAAAGAAAAGAAAATACATTTATGGAAGTGTAGCGAGAAAATATGAAGACAACAAACATTAATTTTTTCTCTTCTAATTCGGACAAATTAAAAGACTTGATCATGGAGAGAAAAGTGGGGAATATGTCAAGCCCAGTCTAATTTGTGGTGCTTTCTCTGTATTAAAACTATAAGAATGGTTTGCAAAATAAGGTTGCCAGATTAAAATGGCAGCGAAAAAGGCACGTGAATTAATGGTAAAATCATCATGAAACAACGAATAAAAGTTAGAACGAATAAAGAAGAAAACTTGACAAAAATCTACACACAATGGATAATATTTAAGGAATTAAAAGGCAGAAGCTGCAAATTGGAAAATTGTTATGGCAAATGAGAGCAAAAAGAAAGTACAAAACCAGAGGGAGGAACAACTTACAATTGACTCGACACCATGTTGTAACGGAGGATACCAAAAGCAACACCGACAATAATGAGAGGAATCCCTGCAATAAATTAAAATATATCAGTTTGAAAGTTTCAAGGAACTTCATTGCTGATAGCACTTTGCAACTTTAACGTTCCCTTGTTGTATGTTTACAGCTGGAGCAACCAATGTATCTTTTCCAGCATAAAACATCAAAATTTGATGAAAGAGCACAAGATGTTAAAAAACACGTTACAAAAAGAAAACAGACAGTATTTATTCTTAGTCACCAAACAAAAATACTAGAAAACTTTAGATTTTTATTGTGTTTAGCTCAAGGCAGTCATGGGTTCTAATATTAGTGGTACCAGGATTTTAAATGTTTAATACGAATAAACTTAGATATTTTTTCGTTAACATGGTATATATGTAAGTGGAGGGTCCCATGAAAATCAGTATCACAGATAAAGGTTGACCTTCCTTCAATATCTACAATATATATATAAATATATATAAATATAAAGTATGACAGATGTAAATAATGTATAAGCAACATAAATATATATATATATATATATATATATATATATATATATATATATATATATATATATATATATATATATATATATATATATATATATATATGTGTGTGTGTGTGTGTGTGTGTGTGTGTATGTGTGTGTGTGTGTGTGTGTGTGTGTGTGTGTGTGTGTGTGTGTGTGTGTAGGCATAATTCTCAAATCAGTTATGTGAACCATCCATCAGTGCATCAATATGTACCACAAATAGGGTACCAATTCAAACAGAAGCTTTATCTAAAACAGGCTACCAATGTATAGAAATATATCGGGATATGAAGTTTATGATTCAATAAAGGCACTCGTGCTAACAGCTCAACTGATGAATTCTGTTATTATGACGTACATCGCTTTAAAAATTTAACGAGCACTTCCTAAATTCAAAGCTCTTTCGTGGTCATAGATAACTTCCGAAGACTACAAGGTACTGCTGACCATTCAATCGAAAAGAGTATGGGTCTTTGTCAAACAAATTCTGCGGAAGCTTGCAATTACCCATTTCCGAGACAGTTCAATGCCATAATAAGATTTATAGTACTATTCAAACCAAAGCAAAACAAAGCGGACTACAGCGCTCAAAATGAAGATGCCTAGACGCATGGTCATACAATGAGCAAGAAATTCTAATATAATTATGATTACTACAGCTACGTCATATTTCCGATGCGATACAGTACATCCTCGTTTTTCTAAACTGACCCTTATTTACCTTCGTTTGTTTGAACGCTGTATTGTTGGCGGTAGTTTTCACATGGACAATTTAGAAATTAGAAGAACATAAGATCAGACAAACTACAATCAACGTACGAAAATCCGCCGTTTTTCATCAGATTCGACAATTAGACAAAATTTTCCCATAATTGTGCCATCTGATTATGTATACGACGAACCCGTTGGTTGGGAATAAACAAGGTAGCTACTGTTAAAAACGCCTGGCGGCATAACTTTCCTAATTTATGAGCTATTGTTTTATCCCAGAGTACAAACCATCTTCAGTTCTCTGAATTTTTGCCTATCCAATTGTCTCCCACATATATATATATATATATATATATATATATATATATATATATATATATATATATATATATATATATATATATATATATATATATGGGAGACAATTTTATAGGCAAAAATATATATATATACAGCTGAAGACAATTAAAGAAAAGACATGGTATCTGTGACTATGAGTTTCATGCTAGTGCATTCATCAGACAGACTCTATTCTATTCTATTCTATTCTATTCTATTCTATTCTATTCTATTCTATTCTATTCTATTCTATATATATATATATTGATACACATTATTGATAGCCAAGAGGTGGATATTTAAAAAAAGGTGGCTTTACAGTTGAAGTACATACCCCATCCTATGCATGCATACATCCATTTCTTGAGGTTTTGAGAGAATGCCTTGGCCACCATTATCCATATGTATATGCCCTCACCAAGCATCAAACAAAATGCGACGAGGAAGAAATAGAACAAACCAAGAGAGATGCCCAAACAGAGATTCTGTCAATTACAAATAATCAAAACATAACAAAACTGTGCAAAAGACACGATTTCGCTACGGGCTACGGAAAGAACAACCCCAACCAGAATTAAAGTGGCATTGAAAATATAAAACCTTATACTATTGAAATTATAAATAAAATACCGGTCAAAACATTTGGCTGAAGGTAAAGTAACTTTGAAGCAATTATTCTACACACAAAACCGTCAAAACAGACAATAGTAATGCAAGGAAATAGCGATGAATTTTAATGGAAGTTTTTAATGATAATGAAACGAAAAATAATATATAATAACCTTGTTGGATACTGCCTTGTCTGACACCAAGAATAGAATGTTAGCAACAAGAAGTGCAGCTGCTAGGTTCAAATGAAGCAAATTTCGAGTCGAACGTAGAAGTTTCCTAGAATAATTCATATAAAAATGAGGTAATGACAAATTTTATATATATATATATATATTTATATATATACATATATATATATATATATATATATATATATATATATATATATATATATATATATATATATATATATATATATATATATATATATATATATATATATATATATATATATACATGTATATGTGTGCACATGAATATGTATATAGATGTATAAACGAATATAAATTTATTGAATTCAATAAAAACTTCAACTTTTTAAATGCTTCAACTTTCTTCTTCTTTAGTATTACTCAAGAAGATGAAAGTCAAAGCGCTCAAGTAGTTGAAGTTCTTTTTATTATATTCTATGCAATGAATCAAAATTTCTTGGTGTTTGTAGCGTTTTGAATTTACATATGTATCTATAGTATTTACAAATTCTGATCCGACTTTCATTTCTCGAATTGATATCTGGACTGAAATCAAATTCCATAAAGAGACTAAACATAAAATTTTCCTAATATATGGGGAGAAAGAAAAACCCAGAGTATTCTGGCAATTCGTGAATACTAAAGAATAAAGTCATATAGAATAGGGGCAAGATTTCCAAGTTTTGTACAGTAGCTGAGTGAACGACAAGTATTTTAGAAGAACAGGTTGATTATCATTACTAAAAATTCTCGTGTCAGTTTTTGCAAAAAGATGTGTCTCATACGCTCTTTTGGAGTGACCATTAAGAATCCAAAAGATTCTGGGGATTATTATGAGTTATTCCAGCTCTAACTAGAATAAAACAAATAAATCTCTTCAAATTGCTACAAAGTCTAAACGATTCCTTTCATCGGAATTCATCGGAAATCAAATCATCCAAGAGATCACCTATTCAAAACTTCTATGGAGCAGAGAGAGAATACAATATTATTTAACAATGTTTCTTCGATAATGATACGAGAAGGATTTACCTCAATACCATTAGTACAACAACTGTGATCATGAGGCAAACAGAGGA